>QLSR01000140.1:2211322-2270245 GCA_031780015.1 Citrullus colocynthis
CCCCCCCCCCCCCAATTTATCGCTTTAACTAAATAGTTAGCTTTGAGAAGCTAATCTTTGTGCTTCCCTGCCGATTGACTCGATTTTGCCACTAATACTATGCTTTAGTAATAATAGTTGTAAAGATCAGTATGATTATGAATATTATTTGATTGGGTTTTTTGGGAGGGACACCAAAAAGGCTCACATCAGTGTTACCAGAATAAGGTACCCGACCTTATTCTTATACTACAGACCTTTTTGGTTATTACTTAAACATGATCCAACCTTGTATATCAACCACATACATGTTTAAGTTTACATAAAATAACCATGGAATCTTAGTTTATTGGATTTGAGTTAATGCATAAGATAGATAAAATTACTTCTTATTTTATTCAATAAATAAAATGTATATGCAATTTACAAAACTACAAGACCCAAGAGATTTAGGAAAGACCCAAGAGATTTAGGACACACCAATCCCAACAATTTTATGTAAGGTTAAACATGCATGTGGTTGACATACAAAGTTTGATCATGTTTAAGTAATAACCAAAAAGTCTGTAGTATAGGAATAAGGTTGGGTGCCTTATTCTAGTAACACTACGAATGCATACTTATTTTGTAATTGTTACAAGGAGTTGTAAAGTATTACAAACGATTTGATCCGAATTGTTCATGTCAAGACGTGTGAGTGAGGGTATCCTATACAAAGAGTTTGTATAAGATCGAACCACGAAATATTTAATTTCTCTTTGTAACGCCGTTAATTATAGAAATTAACATTTCATAGGATGACTATAGGTAACTCGACCTGAATCCTGAGTGAGTTATGAACTCCTGTCTACTAGGGCAATCCTTTGATCTGTATGGGTGCCAAATCGCCAACTCAATATGCTTACCACTTTGGGGATGCCTTATTAGGGAGCTAGGAACATATTTTCACAAGATGAAATTCATTCCTTCCTGTGCTTAAGGTAGTAGATGAGTTACTCCTTTAAAAGCTGATTTCGGATCTTGAACAATGAGGCCTCACCCTCTCACTAGCCTAAAAGGGGTTAGTTTATAGTTGGACTATAAACAATTTGTTCATTAGAAGAATCAGTGGTACTCAAGGAGTTAGATATAACAACATGGGTAAAACGGTAATTTGACCCAGTTGTTTATGAGTAATTTTTGAAGGGTCGACTTACTATTAATTAATAAATTCCATGGACATAGAAATATATTTATAGTGCAAATAGTGCAACTGTGAGTCTTTAGTAGAGTGACCTATAGTTAATGAATATTGATTAATCTAATTAAAGAGTTCAATTGATTAAATCTCATATCATTGAAGTTTCTAACTATAGGTCCATACGGTCCCTTTGTTAGCTCACAAAGGATTAATATAAGAGTCAAACATTTTGGTTTAATTTGAAATGTTCAAATTAATAACGGAATTAATTGTATGTGATGCAATTAATATAATGTATATAAATACATTATAATATAAAGTTTATTTTGAATGGATTCAAACTTTATACTTTATATTATAAGAGAGATAAATATTTATGAGATTTAAATATTAATTATATGAATGAGATTTATATAAAAACTATAGGTTAAAATTAATTCGAATGAGACTCATATTAAAACTATAGGTTATGTGAGAGAAGGTTATTTGAATATGATTCAAATTTAAATTAAATATGAGATATTTAATTAATTAATTAATTTTATTAAATATGCTTTAATAAAATATAATTATTTAATATTAATTTTAATTATCATTATTAATATTATTATACTGAATAACTCCCACGTAGTGGGGAGTTATTCTGTTCTTTCTCTCTCATACTCTTATTTTTCACGTAAAAGAAAAAAAGGGGAGGAAGTTACAAAAACTTAAGCAATCACAAAAGAGTTTTGTAGATTAATCTCCTCCTCCAATTCTCTTTACTTCCTCACAAGAATTCCTTGCCAAAATTCAAAGAGAACCCACACCTCCTCTTCGATTCTTCTAAGACAATAACAAGGTAGCCATTGTGGTGGTGTTCCCAAGAGAAGAAGAGTTATTGTGTTTTGTTGGAGTTTCTCACAGGATCATGACTTGGAAAAGAAGAATGCCCATATTGAAGACGGTCTTCAAAGGTAGGATAATTTCTTCTTCTTAATTCTTCTTAAAAATATGCTAATTTAGTTGTTTATCCTTGATTTTTGTTCTCTATATTTTGTTTTTCCGAAAACAAGTTTAATGACACTAGGCGACCATTTGCTTTTGTTGAGAATTCGATTCCTTCATTCCGAACATTGGTTTTTCACTGTTAGATGCTTTATGCAAAGTTATCAGTTTTATTTTATAATTTAGAGATACCCTAATAAAAGATTTTTAGTTATTTAGATTTTGCAAAAGTTATTTACCTTAATAAAGTTTTTTGATTTCTTTTTTAGTTAAAATTATGAAAAGATAGTCGTTTGAGATGTGTGCATGCATATAGTAACGATCTGGTACAAGTCCTAGGAAGTTAGGTCATTACAATTGATACACTAAAAATGTACATGAAATGAATTTTTTATAACTACTGATACACTATTGATACATCTATGTTACAATTTAAATAAAATCTGACTGAGTGTTGATAAATTACTGATATACTAAATACTTAATATTGCATTTTTCTGCTCATTATGATATACCATCGATACACTAATGATCTACTTGCAATTCATTTTAAATTAGTACTAATATACAATTGAAAGTCCAATGTTAAACCTTAAGCATTATTCTAAATGATATACTTCATATCTAGTATATCAACAATATCATTGATATGTTTTTCTTTCAAAAGCAAATATATCAATTAATTAATATATAAAGTATGAGATATTTATTATACAATTGATATACCAAATTAAGTATAACTTATATATCATTAAAATCATATAAAAAATTTGAAAATAAAGCACATTAACTTATATGATTTATGTTTGGTATATCGCTCGACAAAATTAATGCATTTAACATCATCAACATAAGGATTGAACTAATTGAATGAAAATAACTCTATATCAATATGAAACAAAATATAAAAATAATATTGATCATAATCGAACATATAACACAAATAAAGGCATGATATATCAGTTGTATAAACGTTATTCTTTAAATAAAGTATATCAACTGATTGATATACCAAATATAATGTATATTTGACTGATATACCAAAATTGAGTATATCAGATATACCTATTGATACACAAATGAGGGTAAAATCATAAAAATGAAAAAACAAAATCAAATTTTAGAAAATCATTGCTATATTTGAAAATACTCTTATGTTCTTTGTCACCCATTGTAATTTCCCATTTTTAAAAATGTTACTTTTTGTTTTTAATTTTTCTTAAAAAATATTTTTTAAATTAGAAAAACCAAAAAACTCCATTAGTTACCAAACAAACTCATTTTTTAAATTATACTACATAACATTTAAAATATTATAGTGAAGAGTTCAATTTTCTGGTTTTTTTTCCTTTCTCATGCGTTCATTTTCCCCCTTTTCTTTTATCCTCTTCTTCTTCTGTCTATTTTTGTTCTTATTGGGTCTCCTGTCCTTTGGCATGTGCAATTTATATCAGCCCAAAGTTCATTGTCGTTAAATAAAAAAAATCACCAAAATTATCAATTAATCAAAACATGTTAGGGATTGTTTGGATCGCTAAAATGAAATAAGGATTACTTAGAATCTAATTACAATGTAGTTTTCTGTTTAAAATCTGAATTAATGGAAATTTGATTATAATGTTTGGAGTGTAGGGTTGAATTTATTGAGTTTTTCTTATGATTGTATGGTTGAGTTTTGATGGTTTTATCTAAATTTTTTTAATTATTATTTCGACCCTATTTTTTTTATTTCTATTTTCTACGTAATATTTACTTTAGTTTATGACATTATATAAATCTTAATTTCTTGAACTTTATGCAACACCTTGACTTTTCAAAAATGGTTATTTTTCCATCGATAAAGTTTAATTTTGAAATCCTAATTTCTTGAACTTTATGTAACACCTTGACTTTTCAAAAATAGTTATTTTTCCATCAATACAAGTTTAATTTTGGATTTCATCCGGTTACTTATTTTGGAATAAGTTATGGGTTGGATAGAATTAAATTTTGTCTTCATTTGACTTTCAATGAAATTTTGAAATCTACTACAAATAAATTAGATTTAAGGTAGACAAAATGATGATATTTTAGTCTTCAATTTTTTCGATTTGGGATTGTATTTAAATATCGAGTTCATAATTTGAGAATTTAATGTATTTTTTTGGATAAAAAATTGAGTTTGTTGAAGAGGATTTTATTTAGATTCTATTTGTATTTTTTTAATAAAAGGTTTGAAAAAGAAATTGGGATATTTGAAATTTAAGAAGAAAAAAGAGAAGTTTGACTTGGGTCAAAGTTAAAATTATGTGAAGTTAAGGATATGTTTGGATCAACTTAGAAATAAATGTTTTTCAAAAATCCATTTTCATTTAAACTTTTTTTTTATATATAAAAACTATTAAAATTACTCACATGTGTTTGACAACTTTTTCTCAAAAAGTGTTTTTATATATAAGTATGTTTGGTTTGTAATATACTAAATATATTTTTATTAATGTCAAATTACAATAAAAAACAACTATGAAATACTATGAACTAATAATTTAAAACAATGGTCGCCAAAGTTGATCATATGAGATGATTGTCGTCGGAATTGGTGGTATGGATGTTGGCAGATGTAGTCGCCAATGGTAATAGTCAGAGGTGGCTGCTAGAGTTGGTCGGTGGTTGTCGCTAAAGTTAGTCGCCAGAGTTGGCCGCCTAGGAGCAATGGCTAGAGGTGGTCGGCGGCAATGGGCAGAGTTGGTTGTTCGAGTTAGCTAGTGAGCTGCCCAAAAGTAGTTGCCGTTATTGGTTAGTGATAGTGAGATGCCTAAAGATGTGTGCATGTGAATCTAACCTAGTGAACTTTTACATGTATGTTTTATAGTGTTCTCGTTATTGTTTATGAAATCATCCATTCATTTAAATTTTTTTCCCAATTCTTCAGCTTTTGTAGTTCTTCTTGTTGTTCTTATTCTCATTTTTCTCGTTCTTATTCTTTCTTTTTTCTTCTTCACACGGTAATGAATATGTTTAATAATTTAAAAATCGAAGTGTATGAGTAAGTTAGTATACCTCATTTTTATAGTGTATCAATAAGCTACTAAAATTATAAAATTTACTCTCTTTCTTCCTAAACGTTGAATATGCATCTCATTTCTTTAATAATTTCAATACTTTTCTTGTTGGAAGTTCATTTTGGCACAACAATTCTTGAGCTTAATTATCGGAGTCATTCGTTGGTGGCAATTTTGTTCATTGCTGAGCTCCATGATTGAAGTAAGCAACTCAAGTAACTCAACTTTTTCCTTATTCCATTATTTTCATCTTTTTGTTTAAATTACTATTTCAAGTCTTTTAATTAAACTTCCCAAACTCTTGGTGAGTTTGTTTTATTGTTGATTTTCCTTTGTATCATTTTCGTACTGAAAGTTTCAGGTCTATTTCCTTTAGTTATGTGTGTGTATATTTATATATATTTTTTTATTGTTTAAATCCCTGAGCACCAATATTTGGTTGTTGGGCTTTTGGTGGGTTATGGTTAGGTGCCGGTTTTCATGTTTTCATTTAGGGTTTGTTGAAAAAAAAAAAAAAAAAGAGAAAAAAGCAAAAAAAGAAAAAAAAGGGAAAAAAGGTCGTTTTTCCCTTCCCCTCGCGCGAGACCCCCCATCCCTGACCCCTTCTCTCTCTCTCAGTCGACTGCAACGGAAACCCCCATCGTCGCTACCCAGTCGCCGTCGCCTGCACCGGACGCCGCCCTCGCCAGTCACCATCGTCTTCACTGCCCGCGCGACGGCCGTCGGTGAGTTTCGTCCCCAATCTCTCTCTCTCCTTTTGATCATTCTCTCTCTCTCTCTCTCTCATGAACCAGATTGCCGCCGGCTTGCAACCATTGCCTCGTTGAACTACATCGTTCGTTGCCGCAGTTTCCAGCTGGGTAAGATTTTCCTGTTATTTTGGCAGATTGGGGGCATAACTTCATTACACACAACATTGTTGACTTTAATTGGTTGATACCCTTTGTGTTTCCATATTAGATTGAAGATTGAAAACGTTTTCAGTTTTGTCCGGTAAGGTCTCTGACCAATCGGTGGGTTATCAGTAAGTTTTCCTTGAGTTCTTGCTTAGCCATGGATGCCCAGTAAGTTTAGATTGAACCTAATGTTACCCCATGACTTTTTAAGCTTAGATTTGAGTTTTGGAAGGGACGTTTGAAGCTGCCATTCAGTAGATTCTGGACCGGAGCGCCAATTTTTGGTAAGTTGGAAGGTTCAAAACTTCTATGGTTTTGTTGGCTAAGTTGGATTTGCCCAAGACAGTGGAGGAATATGAGAGGGAAATTCACTAGACTGTCTCGCTTTGCCCCTGAAATGGGGCTGAAAGAGGAGGTGCAGGGTATTGTGGCCACCCTCGCGCCATCGGACTATGTTGCAGCTGTATGAGCAGCCACTTTGATAGATAACCATTCGAGTAGTGGGCCTCAACTGACCTCTGACCATGACACTCCGTCAGGGCAGAAGAGGAAGTTTGATCAGGCTAGTGGGAACCAACAGTGATCTCTGGTCGGTTGGGAGGTTGCAACTAGCTTAGGCTCAGAGGCAGCAACCGAACCGCAATAATAAGAAACCTTTGTCTGGTAGTTGCAAGTTCCATCATTTGGGTAAATGTCTTGCAGGTATTATATTTCAAGTGTGGATAAGAGAGCCACATGGCTAAGAGCTACCCCAAAAAGAATGCGGAACACAATCGAAACAGACACATCAGGGAAAGGTGTATGCTGCTACCCGCCAAGAGACTAAGGACTTCGATTCGGTAGTGACAGGTACATTGCCTATCCTTGGCCATTATGCCATGATTTTATTCGACTCAAGTTCATCACATTCTTTTATTTTTTCTACTTTTGTGAGCCAAGCCAGATTAGAACTAGAGCCCTTGGGTTATGTGTTGTCCATATCCAGTCCCGCTGGAGTGAGTTCTGTAGGCTACGAAAAAAGTGAAAGGCTGTCAGTTAGTAGTCTTAGATTGTGTGTTAAGTGCGACCTTGATCGTTCTAGACATGGGTGATTTCGACGTGATTCTCGAGATGATTGGTTGGCTAGAAACCAACCCAATATAGTCTGTTTCCATAAAGAGGTGTTGTTTAGGTCACCTAGGCAAGCAAGTTTCAAGTTCAAAGGGTCTAGGAGTGGGGTTGTCCCAAAGGTAGTTTATGCTCTAAATGCTAAGAAACTAATCGACCGGGGAGTGTGGGCTTTCCTAACCAACGTTGTTGACACCAAGCAAGTGGAAGGCTCAATGGATTTAGTGCTAGTAGTGAAAGAATTTTCGGATGTTTTTCCTGATGACCTTTTAGGACTTCCTCTTGTTTGAGAGGTGGATATTTGTATTGAATTGGAGCCTGGGACAACTTTTATTTCCAAGGCTATTTTACCAAATGGCGCTGGTAGAATTGAAAGAGTTGAAGACACAAATCCAAGAACTATTAGACAAAGGCTTCATTTGGCCTAGCGTATCCCCATGGGGTGCGCCGATTCTATTTATAAAGAAAAAGGATGGATCTATGCGTTTGTTTATAGGCTATGGAGAAATGAACAAAGTGACTGTCAAGAACAAGTATCCCCTTCCCAAGATAGATGACCTCTTTGATAAATTACACGGAGCAAGAGTGGTCTCTAAGATTGATTTGTGACTAGGTTACCACCAGTTGAGGATAAGGGAGGAAGATATTATTACAAAGACGACCTTCAGATTGAGATATGGACATTACGAATTCACGGTGATGTCTTTTGAGATAATGAATGCACCAACATTCTTCATAGAATTAATAAATCGAGTGTCGAAGGAGTTCTTAGACAACTTCGTAATCGTTTTCATTGATGATTTACTAGGGGGTGTTTGGGGAATGAGGTTGGGTTTTGAAGCCCACGTTTGGGCAATCGGGTTTGGGCCCGATTTGTAATCCAAAACCCCTTCCCATTCCCTTCTCGAACCCCTGCCCATGCCCTTCCCATTTCGTTCCCATTCCCCCCAATTTGGTGGGTAGGAACATACACCTTTCCCTGATGTGTCTGTTTCAATGTACCAGCACCACTGTGTTCCGTATTCTTTTTGGGGCAGATCTCAGCCATGTGGCCCTCTTATCCACACCTAAAACAAACTCTAGTACCTGCAAGATATTTACCCTAATGATGACACTTGCAACTACCACACAAAGGTTTCTCATTATGCGATTCAGTTGCTGCCCTTGAGCCTGAGCTAGTAGCGACCTCCCAACCAATTGTTGGGATCTCTGTTGGTTCACACTAGCCTGATCGATCTTCCTCTTCTGCCCTGACGGAGTACTGTGGTCGGAGGTCAGTTGAGGCCCACTACTCGAATGGTTATCTATTAAAGTGGCTGCTCGTACAGTTGTAGCATAGTCTGATGGTGCAAGGGCGGCCACAATACCCTGCACCTCCTCTTTGAACCCCATAACAAAGCGTTTTGCTTCCTGCTCCTCTGTATGGACCATTTCAGAGGCAAAGGAGATAGTCCAGTGAATTCCCTCTCATACTCCACCCCCCTAGTATTGTAATTCAAATGAGGCAACAATGGATTCTCAAGGTTGAATTGATAAATTCATATGCTAACGCAAGTAGAATACAATTTCTCATCCAATTTCAATCAATGGGTCTGTTTTCACTTGGTCTGTGAAAAAGAGCCATTGTAAAGGGAAAAAACCCCACTTTTGAGGTTTCAGCGTGGTCTGCTATCCACGCACGTAGGAACATTTCCTCTAGCGATTAACGCGAACAAAAACCCACGCGAATGCCTAGCTCTGTTATGGAAGCTTACGTTCTCCCATGAATCTGACTTGTAGTGGGAGCACCACTTCGAACAGCTCTACCTAGGTCTTCATAGCAGTAGCATTTCTTTCCGTTTTGACGATTTCTGGCATTTATCCACACTCTAATTGGCCTCAAGTCAGTTTACACACAACGTTTAAGGTTTAGATCGGCAAGTTCGGATGCTTTTGAACGCCAGGAGCCTTTTTGGTAGGATTCCTTTCCTTTTCAGATTGGATTAAGTGTTGAGATGTTGTTCTGAACCATTCAAACTCATCTGTTGTTGTGTTTGGGTCAGTTTTAGATACTTAAGAATGACTCTCAGCTAATGACAAATTAAAATGCCTACATCAAATAGTAACTCTCTACTAAAACATATCGAAATGCCTACATCAGATTTATGCTTAGCTTCCCTCTCTCTTTGAGTTGATTCAGTGTGTGGTGGGAAATGGGTCACATGTACTAACGCTAGTATTCACGCAAGCATTGCGATACGATTCGAGGAAGGAGAGGTCTCTAGGAAGGGCTAGAGCCTTAGCAATAATAACATCACTGATGATAGGAATCACTCTTAACGCTGTGTAGCAGCTATGCTTTGATTTTCCTCTTTCTTTGGCTTAAGAAGATAGAGTTGGCTGATTCGCGTTCTGTTTCAAGAGTTCATGGGTGCAATTCAAGGGGCTTTTGAAGGAAAGGTGATGGTTTTAGTTGCTACACTAGAGAGAGGGGATTGCTACCTACCACCTATTCCAATTCTGATTGAGAAGAATTCAACTCAACATATGAGGATTCGGGAAAGGATGATCTTCCTCCCTCCAGAACGACCATATGGTTCAACATGAACCCATTTTATCTCTTGTGAACTCCATGTATATTTAATGAAACCCCTTGTAAAAAAGACAATCTTTGTTCCTTGTTGCTGCAAGCCTGCAAGAACCTCTGGTATTCTAAGATAAAAATTTCATTAATTGAACTAGAAGACAAAGAAATCAACTCTTTTGAGGGTGAGGTGAAAGAATTTTAGATATTTGACACCCACTAATGGCAATAATAGATGAGAAGTTATACTGATGCAAAAGGGGAAGAGAAACACAATCTGCTTAATCAGAGACTGTCATGAGGGAGAATTTGATTTTCAAAGAATCAAACAATTTAATCAGATTTGGAACAAAAGATTCTTCCACATTGTCATTATCTGATGTGCTGTTATAATTTGAATTTCCCAATCCAATTGGGAGCATAAGACTATAAATGTTTTCATGAAAAGTTTTAAATGATTTGGCCTTGGAGGTAAGACTAAGAAGGAAAGTTTCAGATGTCTTAGCTTTGAAGGAAAGGCTGGCCTTGAAATTTAGGCTAAAAGGAATTTTATTTTATTTTATTTATTTTTTTAAGTTATGAAATAGTTTAGGCCCCACTTTGTCAGATCTTCCTTGCCACATCTTTTTGCATTTTTTCTAATTGTATGGTCTTTTGGATGCTTTTCTGTTTTTAGAATAATGTACTTGGACTTGATTAATCATAGTGTGCAGGGTTCTGGGGATTGAATGATGACGGCGAAATCAAAGTCCCTTAAGGAATATCTTAAGCGCTATGAAAGTAACACTGAGGAGGATAAGAAAAAGAAGAAAAAGAAGAGGACAACAGCAGCCACCAAACCAAATGATCTAGGTGTTCTAGTTGTGGATGAAGATCCTATCTGGCAAAAGCCACTAATTATTGAAGAGGATAATGCTGATAATTCAACGGGTAAAGTGTCGTGTGGTTTATGAATGTATTTATTTTGTTTATGGAAATTTTGACTATTGATTTTACATCCTCATTCTCCTATAATGTAGATGAGGAGCCCCAAGTTGATGAAGATATTGAGGTTAAGAGAATGAGGAGGCTTGAAGAACTGAAAGCCAAGCGACCATATAATTCCATAAGTGAAGATGGAAGTGGTTGGGTTTCACTCTCTCCAAACCGTGCAAATTCTAGCATGGTGAACTCCGATATGTCTCCACCTCGCAGAACAAGAGTGCGGAATGATACACGTTCTCCATCTAATGAGTTAAAGCCGCCAGCATCTGGTGAAGAAGGTGAAGATTTTTCCCCTCCACGGAGGAGGCAGAGGAAACATCCTAGCTCACTTGAAAATGATGAAAAGCCTACAAATTCTACTTATCCAAGTGCTTCTCCACCTCAAAAGCAGAATGTTTATAGAGACGCAAACTTACAAGGAGCTAACTCAGAGCATATGGATTGTGCACAAGAAGATATTGATCTATCACCTCCACGACAGCGAAGGAAGCGCTACCATACTCCCTCACCTGAACCTGATGTAACTCATACACAATCTGTTTCTCCACAATCTGATATGTCACCCCCTCGTAGATCTGATAGGCAGGCATCTAAAGCAAGTTTAGGTGGCAACCACAAGGCTGCAGGGTTATCTGACCTTTCTCCTCCTCGACGCAGAACTTCAGACTATGCTGATGATGCACATATATCGCGTGGATCTGATCTTTCACCTCCAAGGAAACAAAGGAAGGATGTGAGAAGGGATCGATCACTTTCAGATAAGCATTCACGGAACCATGTTACTGATGCTTCACAAGAATCACCAGTGGATCTTTCTCCACATAGGGAAAAGCAAAAAGCACTACCGGTTTCAGTCTCCTTCAAACAAGCGCGCAAGACTGGTTTGCTTACTCAGCAAGAGTTTGGGGAAGAAATGTCTAAAACTAACAAAGAGGACTGGACGAGGTAAGGATGCTCAGTGATGGCATGACTATATCATTTTCTGTTAAATGGTTCTGGGTTAAATAATCACTTCTGTCTAATAAAATTTCCTCCATACTAATTATCTTCTTTTTCTGCCATTTTGATAAGAAAATTGGATGACTGGTTGTGAATGATATAGGATGCTGTATGAGCTAACCACAACATACAAATGGCCAAAAATAAAAATTGTTAAGGGATGAATGTGTTTTGGATTCTGGATAACATCTTTTGTGGTCTTTGACCATATTTCCATATTATTTCTCTTCATGAAGTTTTATAAGTCAATGCCATGTCTATTTTGTGCTTCATGATGGAGAAACTATGGTTTGCTTTTGACCATGGCTTCAAACTCTCATTAAGTGGCTGTTGTAATGATCAGAGAAACAAGTTCTTTAAAGCCATTTAGAGTTTAGCCTAGTGACCTCAGTATTTATTTCATGTTCATTTTGTAAAAGTTAAAATCAACGAACCCTTCTATGTTTGCCAGGTTCAACGCTGAAAACTTCTGTAGTTATTTAGTAGGGTAGCCAGGAGAAACATCATTCCCCTATTATAAGAACTTACAAAGTCAGCGTGGGTAAAGTTAGAAGACCCCAATACATTACCAAAAAGGGCCTTTTAACCTGTTTTTTAAGAAAAAAAGAAAGGCCTTTTAACTAAAATTAATTACATTATAATAGTAATTACAAAGAACTATGAAGCAACGACCTTACTTGAATAGGATTTGTTCTTTAGGTTGTACAACTGTGTCCTCGAGTTCTACCAAGAACTATGAAGCACACTTGAAGCGTGACCCTTTGCTAAGTTCGAGGAGTTTAATCAAGCCTGTTGGTTGAATACGATACACTTGCATTCGGTTCTGTTTCAATGACATTGCTTTTTCCATGAGATTTGCGGGTTTGGTTTATTGAATTTAGACTTTCATTTTTCTTAGAGAAGTATGGTGAAGGTGAATTATTCTTAGGCTTTGTGTGGTTATCCTTTTCAAAAAGTTTTTCATTTCTACATGGATTTACAAATGGTGGAATAACAACTTTTTGATTTCTAGGTTCAAAGAGATGAATCCTTCCGCAAGTAGTAATGCAGAGCCAGTGTATCGTGACAAGATTAAAGGTAAGGGAATTAACATCTCACCATTCTTTATCTCGTAGAAAATTTGGCATTAAGTTATACAATGTACCTCACACTTCAAAACATTACAGGAGATCGCATTTCAAAAGAGGAATTCTTAAAAGCACGAGGAAGAAAAGAAGAAAAGCCCAAGGTACTTTCAAGAGTTATTATCCTAAATTAAAATTTCGCTTTGGCTGCATTAGATGACTTACTTCTCAGGAGATAAAGTTCTTATCATAATCTATGCTTTTATCAAATCTCATTGTACGCTGCTTGTGATGTTGGTCTTCCTTCACAGGAGATGAAGTTGGAATGGGGCAAGGGCTTAGCTCAAAAACGAGAAGCAGAAGCTGAACTTAAGGAATTAGAACTTGAGAAGGATAGACCATTTGCACGGACAAGGTAAAACCTGAACACTCTTGGATTTTAGTTTTATCTGTACTTTGGGGATATCAAAGGATACAGAGATTATGTTATTATTACCTGTGTGGCTCTATTAGATACACGTTGGATGGTTTATGAATGGATACTCTCCAATTTTATTTTTAGTATCTTTATCCTCTTTCCTTTTATTTTCCTTTTTAGGATCCATAATTGTCAGAGATTTCCTAATGTCTGGACTGTTGAAAGTTGAATCTAAGTGTAAATTTTTTCTGTACTTTTATGAGACTACTTTAACGTCTGCCAAATGTCTTTCAGGAATGATGCAGAACTTGACTCAATGTTGAGGGATAGACTGAGATGGGGTGATCCTATGGCACATTTGGTGAAGGTAATTAATTGAAATTCTAAAATGAGTTGAAGTTGGAGAATTGATAGTAGTTTTGACCTTTTGCATTCCACACTGCAGAAAAGGCAATCTGAGATGGTTCTTCCTGACCTAGGGGACAGCGAGAAGATGAAGGAATCAGGGTTCATTATTCCTCAAGACATTCCACTGCACAGCTGGCTGAAAAGAGGATTGGATGCTGCACCTAATCGATATGGTATAAGACCAGGAAGACATTGGGATGGGGTTGATCGTAGCAACGGTTAGTTCATTTCTGGTTCAGTTCTATATTATTTCTCGATGTCTGAAATAATACAAATAGGTTAAATGATAAGTAGTGTTTGGGGTACTGAGTTGAGTTTTGATGTCTGAAGTTAAGAAGAACGTGTTTAAGGTGTAGATTTATTCAGTTGGAGTTAGCAGTTTGTGTTCAGGGTGTAGAGTTGTTTTGTTTGGAGTTAGGAAACAGGAGGGAAAGAGAAAGAGGGAAGATGAAGTTCCTCAATAAATGTGCAAACTTCAATAGTGAACACTATTGAAGTTGTGGAGTTGAGTTATTTAATACTGACTTATGAAGTCGGTGGGGCAAATACCCCATAATTTTTGTTATTTAACTATATCAGTACTCACAACTTTTGAAAATTTCAAATTTTTGAATCAACGTCGTCAAGAAATTTGACTGAAACATGAAGTGACATTTGCATGTATGTTACAGTTTGGTCCCTTCATTAGTAGTTTAGATTTCAATTTTTCCATCTAAGTTGTACATAAATAGGATAGCGTTAAGACAAATGGCATATGTATTTACAATTTGGTCCTTCAACAATATATATTTCTTTAATGAAGTTAGTAAGGACGATTTTGAAATAATCTAAAAGTGGTAGACTTTAAACTTTTCAATGTTTGAGGACTAAATTTATAAACCATTTGAGTTTAGGGTAAAAAATATATGATTTAAGAGATCAGTCAGGCCTTTGTATATTATTTTTAACTGCAATATGCTTGAAAAACAGCAAACACAGGTGTGGACTCTGTTCTTATCTTGCATCAATATTATCAGTTCTTACATTGTTTAATTGGTTTCCTTGTAGGATTCGAGAAGCAAATGTTCAAGAGGATGAACGAGAAACGAGCTACAGAAAGGGAAGCATATCTTTGGTCTGTATCTGATATGTAACATGAAAGGAAGGCAGCGCTTAGATGGAAGAAATTTCCTGCAGTGATTTATCGCTTCTTTTCAAGGCCATGTTTTCTTACAATTTTGTATGTTCATCCATTATAGCTATTGAGGAATTCATTTTTCTATATTACGTTTGATATGGTATTCAACACGGTGTCATGCCAATCGTATCTGGGTAATTGTTGTAAGCAAAATTCCATAAGATGCAAAGTTCCAATTCTGTGTAAAGAATCACATGCAAGCGGTGTACCAAGTCCTCAAGGTTAGTTCAAATGCTTAGTTTGATCATCAGTGTGAAAGGTTGTATTGAACACTTGCTGAATCTCATCCTATTTGGAGATTGCAAAAAAAAAAAAAAAAAATGGAAAATCATCTATAAAAAAACCAAAAAAAAAAAAAAAAAATGGAAAATCATCTATAAAAAAACCAAAAAAAAAAAAAAAAAATGGAAAATCATCTATAAAAAAACCAAAAAAAAAAAAAAAAAATGGAAAATCATCTATAAAAAAACCAAAAAAAAAAAAAAAAAATGGAAAATCATCTATAAAAAAACCAAAAAAAAAAAAAAAAAATGGAAAATCATCTATAAAAAAACCAAAAAAAAAAAAAAAAAATGGAAAATCATCTATAAAAAAACCAAAAAAAAAAAAAAAAAATGGAAAATCATCTATAAAAAAACCAAAAAAAAAAAAAAAAAATGGAAAATCATCTATAAAAAAACCAAAAAAAAAAAAAAAAAATGGAAAATCATCTATAAAAAAACCAAAAAAAAAAAAAAAAAATGGAAAATCATCTATAAAAAAACCAAAAAAAAAAAAAAAAAATGGAAAATCATCTATAAAAAAACCAAAAAAAAAAAAAAAAAATGGAAAATCATCTATAAAAAAACCAAAAAAAAAAAAAAAAAATAAAAAAAAAAAAGTGAAATGAAGTATAACAATCTCTTTCATATACAACTCTACGAATACGAAGCTTCAAAATGTTGAAAATCAAACTTACTTTTAGATGTTCGCTTCGAAAATTGTCTTGGGCTTAATGAGTCTCACTCACTAAAGCTTGTATATGAACTTATTGTATTGACAGAGAAATCTCTACATAAACGACAAAGCAATGGGTCGTACTACATACAGAAGAATTCAACGGAAATAGCAGAGCAACTAGTGGTATATATAGCACTCGAAATTTGTATTACGATTATGGGTCCTATTGCAACGATTGATCAATTGGATAGCTGAATGTAATTAACCGATTTTCCTTTAATCTTGAATTGGTCATAAAAACATAAGTTTTGGATATCCAACCCACACAAACATGAATTCAATTCACTATTTGGCACTTGCATATCACTGTTATGGATTATGTAAAAGCTTTTACTGTTAGACATGCATCAATGACTAGGCGTCAACCTATTTAACAAAACATGCTAAAGAGTTAAAACAAGGACTAAAGATGTAAGCATCATAGTTCAAACTTCACAAGTTTTACATCAAATCTTCCATGCCTAAGTTCAAAACGAACTTTGGTAATCCGTCGAGGTGATATTGCTTAAGCTTGATTACAAGTTCAAACCAAAGGAAAAAGACTAATAACTAAGAAAATGAGAAGAATCATTTTATATTAATAGAAGATTGTTGTTGCACTATTAACATTGTTGCAATGCTATCAAGTGTTGGCCCCAACACCCTCTAGTGTTGCTTGACGCTCTTCTTCATTTCTTTTGACAATGTAACGCTATCGAAAAGGGGTCATGACACTATGTCTTTGTTTTGCTGCTTTGAGCCTAGCATTGTGTGGTGTTAAGATGGTACCATGTAGGATCTTTTTTTAATCTTTTTGCACATTCTCGAGCTTGGTTGCTCCAAATGACCCCTAAGTACTACTTTTAGCTCCAAAATTCACCTAAAATATCCCAAAAGCTTCTTAAGCTCGATGATTTGCAATAAAGCACATTTAAACATTAAATTCCTAGGAACTAACACAATTTAGGCTAAAAAAAATAACTCTTTTAAGGAGCTATCAAATCACCCCAACTTAAACCTTACTAGTCTTCGAGCAGGAGAAAATAAAGCATACAAACAAACAAGTGAAAGTTTGCAGTACAATGAATTGAACCTCTATGTTAAACATACTACAAACTTGTAAATGAGAAATAAAGACGATCTAATAAGTTATTTAAAATTTTTCCTTATCCTTCCTTGCATGTGTGAGTACGAACCTAAGAGAACTCATCTAAGCTCAGGATAGCCTTATAACATCCTCTAGTCTATCTTCTCTCTACACTGACTCAAAACACACATTAGGTCTCACTCAACTCAACTCGGTAATGTTGCTTGGGACGAAGCTCTTATTTCTTTCTTTCCACTCACTTTTATTTCACTTTTTTTTCTCTTTTTCTCTCTTATTTTATTCTAAGTTTCTTCCCCCCTCTTCTTTTTGAGGCTTTGCTTTCGGGCTCGTCTTCATTCTAACCTACCAACATTTTTTTGGCGAAGGTAACTAGCTACGAGCAAAATGAAGACTTGGCCAAGTTGTGTCATTATTCTTGCTTTCAAGCTCACTAATACTTTGTGGTCAAAGAGCCTAATCACGATGAAGTATAGAGACAAAGCTTTTATTCAACTCTTTTTCCTTTTTTTCTTATTCAATGTGGGATTATGAACTATGACCCAAGCATGATGCTAAGTACCGTTTCGGTGAGTCTAGCAATAAGTTTTTTGAGCCCATCAAGGTGGCAAAAAAACATATGAACACCATAACCCAATCCAAGCCTTTAGAATAAAGACAAAGATTGGCTAGTGCACAACATGTAAGGAAGTCAAGAAAAAGAATTGTATATAGGGTTCCTTAAATCACTACAACAAAAATGGGTTTTCATGACTCTAAATAATTGTAATAACACATTTCTTGATTTTTTTTTAGTTTTTGAATACACCATCAAAAAAAGTGTATGGATGATACATGAAATTTTTTTTCATTATTTTTTATTTCATTTCTTTACAATATATGAACATAAACATTTATTGCCATTTATTATATGCCATACAACATTTTCTTTGACAATTTTCATTTCCAATAAATGATAAAAAAAGTTGATTTTTTGTTAACTAAATCTTTATATAGACACTTATTTATAGTCATTGAAGTTCAATTGATGACAAAATTTCAATGTCATAAATATAAATTTCATGACATTTGTAAAATATCAAAGAAATGCATATGATAATAGATAATTAATTGTTTCATACCTGTCATTAGATATATTTCAACCAATTTTGACACAATACTGTACCAACATAAGTATGAAACTTTATATATATATAACAATAAAATTTGACAATGTTAATAATACAAGGAAACTAGTAACCAAACTTTGGTTAAGTTATTTACAAAGAAACTAAATACAATTAAGTGTTGCCAAAAAAGATGGCTCGCAAACTTTTTAGTAGTGCCACTTACCTTGAGAATATGACAACTAGCAATTTATCTTTTTCCTTAGATTAGAATAATCTTGGGGTCAAACCCTTAATATAAATCATAATCAAACTTAACTCCAATATTTGGAGCTTAATTGCAAACATAAAACTTCGAATTTATAATAATAATAATTACCAAATATTTAAAACTACCTCCAACCTTCCAAATCAACCAAGTCTAAGCCAAAAGTCAAAATGTTAACAATTTGAACCTAACATTCAGCACGATTAACAATTCATATGGGTTTAGAACTCAAATAAACAAAATCAAGAACGCACACACAAGTAGAAATCAAATTAATTCATGACCATGACTCTAATAAACATACTATAAAGAGTGCTTGCTCATTTCCATCCTCCAGAAACAAACAAAAGCACTCCACAAAAATAATTTAGCAACTTACTTGCAAACAAGCCCAAATAATATTATCAAAGTATATATACAATCTCCTTTTGGTTTTGAGATAAACTTGAATCAAACCTTGAACTATAAACCAAAATTAACTTCAATACTTAAGCTTAAACCCAAAACATATATTCACCTTAAGATGCCTCCAAATAACTTACCACAAAATTAGGGTTTAATCTAAATACACCTCTAAAACTTGTTAAGCTTCCAACCTAAACATAACCATAAAGAAAGGTTACGAACTCGAATTCTAGCAACATAAGCCAATCGTGATGGGGCTTCAAAACATTAATTGCTAGTTGCCAAAACGCTCTTGAACTTTCTTGATAGACATTACCCATCAACATAAGTATGTTTCTTAGTAGTCATTGCCCGTCAAGAAAGACGTTTTCTTTATGGTTTTTTACCATCAATGAATCTAAAAGCCGAGAATTCACAATTTTGAACAAGGCTTACATATTTTTGTGTCAAGAAATGTATTTTTCTCGACGTGCATGTACGTCAAGTTAAATATAAAAAATAATTATATCAAGAAAAGTATTTTTCTTGATGTTCTTTTGTCATGACCATTAAGAAAACAAAAATTCTGTCTGTAAAACAAGACCAAATTGTAGTAGTATATTGTGAAATTTCTATAATTAAGTTATTTTTTTAACTTTACACAACACACGTAACGCACTTAGTATGTAACTAGTTTTTCTAAAAGCACAACTGCCAACAATTATTTTTAAATCTACAACACTCTCTCTCTCTCTCTCTCTCTCTTTTAATAGTACAACAATCTCAAACTAAGTGGAAATCTACTTTGGTTCATGTTGAAGGAGTTAGCAACATAATAGCAGAAGCAATTAGGATCTAAAGCACTCTAATTACATCAATTTTGAAGATTAAACATGCTAGTTTTGAAACCGAAAAACAGAGGAAGAGAACTTACTTGTTGAAGCTCAAAATTGAAGCTAATCTCTTCGAATTTTAGATCACGAACACTTCGTGGACAACCTCTAGTGTCTTCCTCGTTATTCTCAAGTCTTAGAACGGATTGTGGGATCCAAAATCAAGTTCAATTTGGAGCAAGTAGTGAAGAACCCACTGGTTTTTTAGTTTTTGAGTATGGGAAAGTTTTTTCACTAATTGGCAAGAATGCTTAACCTCACTTCTCAATTTCTTTCTTCTATTTAAAGAAGAAAGCATGCATAACACATTAGCATGCAAGAAGCTAGCAAATTGGCCAATTATATCAACCAATTTGGAGGTGGAAGAAGAAGAAGATGGTGTTTGCATGGTGAACACCACCTACTTCTTCATGCACTAAGTGGAATTATCCAATTCATAAATTGGAATTTGATATTCAATTTCAAAAACTGATTTTGAAATTCAAAATTAATTTAAATAAAATTAATTTAATATATAATTAATTATATTAAATACATTATTTTCCACTTTTCCCGACAAATTCCAATTCGATGAATCTCTATTCATCATAAAAATATTTAAATCACATTTAAATATTTTTAACTCTCTGATTTCGTCTAATTCATAATTAAACGAACAAACTATAAATTTTGCTCCTTATACGAATTTGAACATCTCAAATTCATTCAATACTGTTCTAAGGTTTTGTCCATGAGCTAACAAAGGGACCTAATGAACCTACGAATTGTGAGCTACAATGATCCGAAATTAACTAACTAAACTCTTTAACCTAGTTAATTAACATTCGTTAATTATTGGGTCACTCCACTAAAGCCATGTAGCTGCACTCTCCTCACTGTAGATATATGTCCACTTGATATAACCATAATAAGTAAGTTGATCCTTCACAATTGTTCATAATTACTATTGGGTCAAAAATACCATTTTACCCCTGTCATTACATCTTGTTCCTTAAGTATCACTGATCCTCTAATGAACAATCAATTTGTGGTCCAACCAACAAATCTAGTCCTTCTCGGGCCAATGGGAGGGTGTGGCCCCTTGTTCAAGCCTTAGAGTCAGTACTTAAAGGAACAACTTATCTACTAACCTAGAAATAGATAGGAGTGAATTCCATCTTGCAAGACCATGTTGATACGCACTTTTAGTGTTAACCGCAAGTGTACGGGTCAAGTTATAATATAAGACGGTGAAGTCCGAATATCGTTCCATTGGAGATCCAGTTGTGAAGATTTAAGTTACTTAGCAATTCTAGAGTTGAATCAATTTTATTTGAGGATTGGAATTGAATTTGTGATTTATGGAAAATATAAACCCAATAAGGAAAGTAATAAAATGAGAAACACAAGAGTCAAAGAGAGTTCTAGGGTAATGAATCCTTGTTTATTTCATCATGCAATATTATAGATTTCATGGATTTTATCCTAATTCATATGCCTAAATCTAGAAACTTAATTCTAAGTTATTTTCTCTAAAAAACAACCCTTTCTCATGCAACTCATTTGATTACTAATCTCTTGAAACTAATACAAATTACATGGCATTAAGAATAGTCTTTAGCAACTTTTATTGTCAACCTAACTACTCTTGTGATAGATTAACAACAATTCATTGTTATAGATCAAGTTAAACATACAATCTCTCAATCATACATCTAACCTAGCATGTGAAGATAGCCAATCCACAAGAATTAAACACAATAACAATGAAAAGCATAATCATTCCAACAAAACCATGAAAGTCTACAAGATCAACATGAATTCATAAATAATTCATCAAAACCCTAAAAAACTAAAGAGTTTAGCTACTCATAGCTTGAAGCAACGTGTTTAAACAAAAGAAATAAAGAAAGAGTGTAAAGAAAGGGAAACTCTACTGAAAAGAGGCTCTTGATTGAGGTAGCACCGTCACGATCTCCTTGGCTCTCACATCGGAATTCGAAGGGCACCACGACTATCTCGAACTCTTTTCCTCTTCCTTGGAACTAAGTCACTCTTTGAACTCTTCTATGAATTCTCACTCGATTCTCTCCTCCTTGTGCCTCTTTTCGTCTATAGATTGATGATTAGGGTTGCTAGAAACCCCCAAATTTATAGAGTTGGCCGCCCAAAAACTTACCAAAAATACCATATTTTCATTTATGGAAAACTGGCATCACGTCGCTGGTGTATAGCGCCGCGATGTTATTGAAAATTTGAAGACTGTGCTGCGGCGCTGTTAGAGAGCACTGCGGTGCAGGGTTGCATGCAGAATTATTTGCTCTCGGGTTTTAGTGTCGCGGCGCTGCCCCAATTTTTGTCTTATTGAGTTTTTCTTATTTTTTTCGCCGTATTCTTGCTCGGTTTTGATCTTTGGTCTTTTCTTCTAATTTTCCTCATTTTAACCTGAAAACCACTAGCAAACAAGTGAAATCTAATATAAACTCCCTTAATTTGAGAGGATAGAAAGCACTTTTCAAGTGCTTATCACCACCCCAAACTTAGAGATTTGCTAGTCCCGAGAAAAGAATAGAATAAAATAATAGGGAGTTTAGATGAAGAAGTGTGCAATTGACTCATGTCTCAGAGAATAGCATTTAGAGCTTAAGTAGAAACATGCAAGCATATCTATATTGTTATTGTAAGCACTGACTTGTAAAACCAAGTGTTGGGGAGAGCAATGCAATTGAGGTTATGCGTTACTAGAAGAAGAATAGCCGAGAAGTAGCCAAGAAGTAGAGCAGAATTTTAGTTAAGTGTTAGCGAAGACTATGCGTTGGTGAAACTAGCGGGAAGTTGAATTATTTGAGGAACCATGCGTTGTTGATTGAATCACGAAGGGTTGTGAGATGAAGTAGTCGTTGCATCGAAGGATAAGTGGTCATTGGCGAGAAAAGAATACGCCTGAACCATGCATCGAACTCACCATGCGTCGAAGACAGCCATCGTCGAAGTTACCATGCGTCGAAGACAGCCATGCGCTGAAGTCACATTGCGTCCAAGACAGAACGGTCTTGACGCGATGAAGCTAGTGATGTGAATGACTATGTTGTATGCGTCGGAGGTAGGGGGCACCGAGAACACCATGCGCTGAGAATGGTTAGTTGCTGAAGAAGCTGAAAGAGAACTTAGACATGAGTGCCTTGCATCGAAGAAAAGACCCGCGCCAGTACTTGTGAGGGATAAGTCGGCAGTATATATATAAGTGGGTTTAATTATTTTCAAACATTTCGAGAACTTAAGTCGGTTCTATCTTTCAGAGAAACCACCAGAGAAGGAAGAGGAAGGTGTTCTTATAGTTTTTGGGCGAAATTCTACCCGTTTTGGTGCTCAAATCCGAGCTGGAACAGAGGATTGATCGTAGACACACAGACTAAACAGTGGTCGATGTTTGGAGTAGAACGACTCGAGGAAGCCGAGTTTAGGGCTGAAATTTTGAGGTTAGTAAGTTAACATAATTCCTACAAGTCTAATGAAGGATGGTTAAGCTGAAATTGAGGTTAATCACATGAATCTTTAGGTAAAAGCAGCAACTACAGAACTGTTATGCAATCTAGAGCAACGTGGAGTGATTTTGGCATAACTAGAGAACGAAAACGAGTTAAGCCTTGAAATTTTGATGTAAGCTGTGGAACTTAATTCTTTACAAGTTTGTAGAAGGGAAGAAGTCTTAATATGGGCTGGAAATGCGTTTTTAGCAGGGATTAAGTAGAGACATCAAAGCTGTAATAGTCAGCTTTGTTAAGAAGAAACTAAGGCTCAAGTGTTGATATAACAGCAAGTGAGCTGCACGTAAAGTGTTCTTGGAAATCAAGGTATAGCAGAATGGTAAGGGACAACTCGTAGTTATAGCTTTGGAGTTAAGGCTTGAGAATAAACTAATGAAAGCTTAACCGCATGATGTGCTATAAACACTGAGCATATGATAAGTTGTTGTTTATGTTCTTGTGAATGGAAAAGAAGTATAACAAGGAAAAATATCTATTTCAGGCCAGAAGGAAATAGGGAAGGCGTATAATTCACTCAAGGCCTAGGAAGAATTGTGAGTGACACTTCTTTTACTTTAAAACGATTTTGTTGAACATGATAGTTCGGTTTTCCAATGAAATGTGAATTTGTGATTAAATGCTTTATAAGGCATACGTTATGTTCTTAAAGCTATTGAAAAGCATGTTTATGAGATGTTATTGATATAATAATTGCCCTGTATTCTTATGAACGATTTGTGTACGAACGGTTGTGTGAAATGTTGTTTCTAAAAAGGAAAATGTTTTAGAGGAGGCTCAATGCTAGTAAGGCGTGTGAGTTTCCCCGGGACCCAGTACTTGGGCAACCCGCCTATAAAATGTTTTAGAGGAGGCTCAATGCTAATAAGGCATGTGAGTTTCCTCGGGACCCAGTACTCAAGGACATGAGAAGGTACTTGGGTAACCCGCCATATTCCTATGTGCACATAGAGGTTATATGCTGGTGCGTTGAGTCTTGCTCAGCATCGAGCCTTATATGTTTTCGATGTTGGGGTGTTGAGTTTTGCTCCACTTCAACTAAGGGAAAAATATTGTATCTAAACTGTTTCCTTATGATTTGTTTAAAAATCATGTATGAATTGATAAGGGCAATTAAGTTGTTTTAACTATTGTATTTAAAGTGATTGCATGTTTTATGTTGATGTTGAACTCAGTTTTACTACTGATGATTTCCGAACTAAAATGTTTTGTTAACATTGTCACTCACTGGGCCTTTAGCTCATGTTTTCAATGTTTTTCTTTCCCCTCCAGATAGCAAAGACGTTTCTGGTACTTTGCCTACTCCCACTCGCCCTGCTTAAGCTTCGAGACTCTGAATAATTTGACTTGTTGAAGTGTTAGTTGTATGTTAACCTTAATTAGGTGGCATGTAGATATGTATGTACAATTACCAGGGGTTGAACAATGGGTTGTGTAAGGACATGTAAAAGAGTTAAGAAATTTCGTTTTTGGCTTATATATACTTTTCTATATGTGATGTTTAAAATGTCTTAGAATGTGGGGATTACATTGTGAACAGGGTAGAATGTAATTGAAGGAATGGATGGTATGCGTCACAAGAGGGGTGATGTATACTGTCCTCACGTCTCCTTGCAGGTTATGCAAGTAAACTTGGGAGGAGGTGTGACAGTTATAATCATTCAAGGCCAAATCTTGCTATCTCCCATGTGTGTGTGTGGAAGCCTCCTTCAATTTAAAATGCTAAAACTCAATTTAGGACTTAAAAGAGCTTCTTTAGTTTTCCCCTTACTCTAGCTCATGCACCAATCTTCAAGCTTTTCATACATTTCAAGTGAGTAATATGTCCACTAAGGTGCCTTTCAATCATATTTTTTTTCTTGGGCCCTAAACTTGCATTCTTTTACCTAGGGGCACTAGCTTTCACACATTCACTGTGGGGACTCGTACCTAGTCAATTCCCAGGCGTCCTTACTGATCGCAACAAAGGCAGCTCTTGTTACCCCCATCCATGCATACTCATTAAAAGTTCAACATTTAAAAAGATAGACAAATAAAGCTCATACATTTTGTGTACACTTTTTTTCTTTTCTCAAGGCATGTATACTCTTTTCTTTTTCCTTAGTCTGAGATTATAAACTACCATGCATTTCCACTCTCTAACCGGTGGGGCCTTTTGGAGTGACAACCAATTACACCCAATTCAATCCTTTTATTTATTTATTTTTTTTCAATTAAAGATTCTGAATTAAAGTGGCTACGTGCTCAAGAATATAAGAGATTTTAAGAGGGACTTAAATGAATTTAACTCAAAACAATTGATAAGCACTTGAAAAGTGCTTTTTATTCTCTCAAGTTAAGGGAGTTTATATTAGATTTCACTTATTTGCTAGTGGTTTTCAGGTTAAAATGAGGAAAATTAGAAGAAAAGACTAAAAGATCAAAACCGAGCAAGAATACCGTGAAAAAGAGCTGAAAAACCCAAAATGGCAGAAATTGGGGTAGTGTCGCGGCACTTGAATGGCGCTGCCGCGACGCTAAAACCCGAGAGCAAGCTTTTCTGATCGCAGCCCTAGCGCCGCGGCGCTCTCCAACAGTGTCGCCAAGCTGTCCTAAAATTTTCAATAGCGCCGTTGCGCCAGTTTTCCTTAAATGAAAATTGATATTTTTGGAAAGTTTTTGAGCAGCCAAACTCTATAAATTTGGGAGTTTCCGGCAGCCCTAGGCATCAAAATCAAATCAAGGAAGTGCAGACCTAAAGAGGCACAAAAAGGAGATAATTGATCGAGAGTTCAAAGAGTGAGTTAGTTGCAAGGAAGAGGAAAAGAGTTCAAGATAGTCGTGGTGCCATTCGAATTCCGACTTGAGAGCCAAGGAGATCGTGACGGTGCTACCTCAATCAAGAGTCTCTTTTCAGTAGAGTTTCCCTTTCTTTACACTCTTTCTTTGTTTATTTTGTTCAAACATGTTGCTTCAAGCTATGAGTGGCTAAACTCTTTAGTTTTAGGGTTTTTATGATTTGTTTATGAATTTATGTTGATCTTGTAGACTTTCATGGTTTTGTTGGAATGATTATGCTTTTCATTGTTATTGTGTTTAATTCTTGTGGATTGGCCATCTTCACATGTTAGGTTAGATGTATGATTGAGAAATTGTATGTTTAACTTGATCTATAACAATGAATTGTTGTTAATCTATCACGAGAGTAGTTAGGTTGACAATAAAAGTTGCTAAAGACTATTTTTAATGCCATGTAATTTTGTATTGGTTTTAAGAGATTAATAATCAATCGAGTTGCATGAGAAAGGGCTGTTTTTGAGAGAAAATAACTTAGAATTAAGTATCTAGACTTAGGCATATGAATGACAATAAAATCCATGAAATCTATAATATTGCATGATGAAATAAACAAGGATTCATTACCCTAGAACTCTCTTTGACTCTTGTGTTTCTCACTTTAATACTTTCCTTATTTGATTATATTTTCCATAACTCATAATTTTCAAATTCAATCCTCAAATAAAATTGATTCAACTCTAGAATAGCTAAGTAACTTAAACCTTCACAATTGGATCTCCAGTGGAATGATATTCGGACTTAACCATATTATATTATAACTTGACCCGTACACTTGCGGTTAACACTAAAAGTGCGCATCAATAATGCTATTCTATTTCCACAATAAGTCATCTATCATGCAAATTCAAATCTCATCATGGGCAATCAACATCAAGGCACACAACCATAAACAACATTCCCATTAACTTTACAAGCTCCAAAATTTTCAAAATTTTTCAAAATTAACATGCATATGATCATTAAAACCTTTACAAACATGCATAGCAGGATAAGAAACACATAAAAGTACGAGAGACACCTCCCACCCTAGACTTAGAATCATGCATTGTCCCCAACGCATAAGAGCATCTAACAAAGAAAGAACAAGCCTGGGAGCAAGCAGGAAGCCACCAAACAGGTTTGGTGTAAGGAGTACTTTGTGTGATAAACCAAGTTCCTGAAAGATAAAGCATATGAGTGACTCAGAGATTTATTGAAAATAAAATAAAAAGAAAAGTAAGCAATAAAATTGGGTTGCCTACCAATAAGCGCTTGGTTTAATGTCTTCCAGCTAGACGGGGCTCACGAATTACGGTGGATCCCAAGGTGGCTTCTTCCTTTCATGCTTTGGATCACCTACAACTTTTAGTATTCGCCCACATTGACACTCACAAACATATTCATTAGCATTTAGTGAGTTATTCAACAAATCATTATCAAATTGGACATCATCTTTTCTAATGTAGTCAATGATCATTAAGAAGTTATTATTTTTAGATTTTACCGGACTCACCACTTCATTTTTAACATGCTTCTCCATAATTTGTTGATACTTCATTATAGGTTTTAGAGGCATGCAAGAAGAACTAGGAGAGTTATCACAACTAGAAACATGCTTCATAGAATTTCCTAATTTAACATTAAGTATGCCATTGGTCTTACCATTCAAAGGAGGCTCATCATGCATAGAGTCTTTATTAGAAGAGAGAGGCAATGGTACCTTTATGCTTGGCTCATGATGCTCATACCTTTCTACACCTGAATGCTTAAGGATTTTATAATGTCGAATGTTACCTCCTCATCGTTAAGGCGAAATGGGAGCTTTCCATCTTGCACATCGATAAGGGCCCTTTTGGTAGCCAAGCATGGTCTCCCAAGGATTATGGGGAATTCGGCATCTTCCTCCATGTCTAATATCACAAAGTCTGCCGGGAAGATAAACTTGCCTACCTTGACCAAGACATCCTCCACAATGCCGTAGGGATGGACATGTGATCGATTGGCCAAAAGCAAAGATATGGTAGTTGGTTGCACCTCTCCTCCATTGAGCTTCCTAAACATGGATAAAGACATTAAGTTAATAGAAGCTCCAAGATCACAAAGTGCTTTAGTAACCTTATTATTGCCTAATTGACAAGGGATAGAGAAACTCCCTGGATCCTTTAATTTTTTAGGCAATTTTCTTTGTAATGCCGCACTACATTCTTTGGTTAGTGCAACCATTTCATAATCTCCATACCTTTTCTTCTTAGACAACACCTCCTTCATGAACTTGGCATATTTAGGCATTTGTTCTAATGCCTCTGCAAATGGAAGGTTAATTTCTAACTTTTTGAATATGTCTAAGAATTTAGAAAATTGAGCATCAATCTTTTTCTTTTGAAATGTTTGAGGAAAAGGTAAAGTGTTAGGAATAAAAGAATTAGAGGTAGAAGTACTCCCTATGTTTGACTTTGATTTCTCATTTTTCGTAGATGCACTCTCTTTTTGTGAAACATCCTCTTCTTGTGGAGGCTCATTATCTTCATCATTGATCAAGGGAGTGGACAACTTTTTCCCACTCCTCAAAATCACGGCCTTACACTCCTCCCTTGGGTTTCTTTCGGGAAACTAGGGAACTTACCCTTTTGCATTGTTTGGAGGGAAGTTGCCATTTGACTAAGTTGAACCTCCAAGTTTTGAATTGTCTTACCTTGGCTTTGTACGGTGCTTGAAATAGCTTGGACCGAATTCTCCACTGTGGTTGTCCTTGATCTTGACTCTTTGACAAAGTCAAGCATTATGTCCTCTAGTGATGATGTCTTTGCATTCCCCGCTCCATTGAATCCTTGAGATGCTTGCAACCCATTCTTGTTGTTAGCATACGAAAAATTCTCATATGCATATAAATCTCTATAACAATTATAATGAGAATAAGTTACAAAATTTACAAACAACGAGTTTTATGACATAAAACCCAACACATATGATTAAATTACACAAATTTAATATTAATTTACCGAACACTTTAACTACTTTTTTTCTAGTTTAAAATTAAATTTTACTAAGCAATGTTAATATTTTTCTAATTTAAACTTAATTTATCTAATATGATAACTAGATTTTTTCGGTTTAATGCTCTTTAATGATACTACAAGTCATAGATTGATGACCCAAAAAAAATAGTCATAAAAGTTGAAATATTAGAAAATACTCATATTTTCCCGCTGAAACACCACGTTTTTATTTTTCAATTCAATGACTCTAAAAAACTATTGCTTTTTAATGACTGTTAATCATAGTGATAAATTAGTGAAACAAAAAAAATGTCAACATAGTCGAAAAATATGAAATTTCATTGAAAAATATGAAATTTCATGTCTTTTCCTGCAAAAACCTATGATTTTGGCTTTAATGACTGTTTTTTTCGCTTTCTTCCCTATTACCAATGTTCAAGAGCCAAGAAAAGCCGAATTTGTTGTACTGAATATCAAATTTCAACAAAAGCAAGCAATGCAACATATTAAACACTTTATAGGTCGTCCTAATCATACATAATGCACCCACTTCCAACCTAAAACGAACCCCAAGGACCCCAACAGAACATAGCACCCACTTCCAACCTAAAACGGTACATTGTCTTCAATGTATTAAAAGAAATAAAATGAAAAGACAAATTACGAGGCTTTAGGGCATAAACCTCAATACAAAGGAAGTAAAATTTTTGCCTAACTGCCTCAAGCAAACATAAAATCTTAACGTTGGTTGTTCGTGAAAGAATCGAATTTCCAGTGGAAGTGAATGATCGTCTTGTGCCATTAAATTTATTTTAGAAAAGCAAAATACAGAGAACAAAAAATACAGGATAAACAACTATATTAGCATGCTTTCTAGAAAAGTTGAGAGATTAGGAGTTTTTCCTACCTTTGAAAACCTTTCGATGTGAAAATCTCCTTCTCTGAATCACAAACCAGTGACAAACTCCAATGAGAACACAAGAATTTTTCTTGCTCTTTGGAACATCACCACAATGGAAACCTTGCTATTCTCAAGGTAGAATCAAGAGAGAAGTTGTGTGGGCTCTCTTAGATTTTGGCAAGGGAATTCTTGAAGAGAGAAGAGAGAATTGGAGACGAATCAAATCTACATATCTCTCTTGCGATTGTCATAATTTGTCTGTAACTTCCATCCTTTTCTCTTTTTACGTAAAGTGTGAGAGAGAGGAAAGAAAACAACTCTCCATTATGTGGGAGTTATTCAATATAATAATAATAATATTATTATTATTATTATTATTAATTAAAATCAATTTAATTATAATTTATTAAATCATATTTAATAAATTTAATTAAATAAAATTATTTATTTAATTAAATATTTTATATTTAATTTAAATTTAAATCATATTCAAATAATCTTTTCTCACATAACCTATAGTTTTAATATGAATCTCATTTAAATCATAGTTAAATGAACATCTCCCATATTCATTTAATTTAATTAATATAAATTAAGAAAATCAATCAATCAATTAATTAATTGTCAAATTAAATATCTAATATTTAGTTTAACCTACATTTGAATCATATTCAATTGTTATTCTCTCATAACTTATAGTTTTAATGTTCATCTAAAACACATTAATTTTAACCTATAGTTTTAATATGAATCTAATTCATATTGATATTTGAACTTCTTCAAATATTTAATTCTCTCAACAAATTAATTTTGTATCATATCCAAAATTAAAATTATATTATAAAGTTCAAAATAAACTTTATATTATAATGTATCATTGTCACACCCTCACCCAGGTACCCTCTTAACCTAGGAGAAAATGTCAGGACAACAGACACCGACCTTCATACGGCATCTACTGTCAATCTGTTCAACCTTTAAACATGACCAAACACCTAATAAGCAGTTATAAATCATACTAGAATATCAATCTCCAACATGGGTTAAGCTATCATACAAATTCAAACTTCCATTCAAACTTTAAAGTAACATAAGTTTACTAACTACCACTCCTTAACCCACTACATGTTCAACACATGTCTGAGATCAAATATTTACAAGGTTCACAGACACTGATGGTAGGCCCAGATGAGTTTTTTTGTAGGCTAAGCACCCCGGTTTTGCTCAATACCTGGAAAAACAGAAAACAAAGGAAAACATGAGCTAGGTTGCCCAGCGAGTGATAAGTTCAAGAAAAACCTTTCTTTAACTCAGGAATAAATCAAAACTGTGCTCAAATAATGATAATGATAAAATAGTAAATAGTTCATTTCCACATCTAGGAAAAACATGCTCAATTAATGTTATTAAACCATATACATTTCATTCTAAAAACCATAAAAATTTAGCATTCATCTGAAATATTTTCCTTAGTTGAGGCGAAGGAGAGCTCAACACTACTCAATATTGAAAACAACCTTAGTTGGGGTGGAGTAATCTCGATACACCCAACGTCGAATAACCTTAGCTGTGTGGAGTAATCTCAACACAACAACGTTGATTATACCTCTATGTACATATAGATATCACATCCTAGGTTGCCCATATACCTTCTCAAGTCCTTTAGTACTGGGTCCCAGATACAAGATTTAGGCCACCCACATGCATTCTCTGTGTCCTTCAGCATTGGGAAACATTTCAATATCCCGGCTACCCAGATGCCTTTTCCGAGTCGTTTGGCATTGGGAGCCTTTCACAAACATAACTCAAATGCAACATGCTATGAAAATATCATAATAAAAAATCACGAGTTTATGACATTTTAAATCTTCACAAATTCGTCATCAAACATCATGCTTCCACAAATCATGGATTAATAAATAGCATGCCTTTTGTAAAACTTGTTTGATGATTAGCATGCTTCGAATAATTCCAATGCAAAACACATAATATACACTTACATGAAAACACATGCTTACTTTCAAGCGAATAGTCATTGTGGCACATTAAAACATACTTCCAATCATATTTATGCATCATGAAAACTTTGTATAAAGTAAGCTCATTATGAATAAAAATTATCACTCACTACTTGTCCCGGGCCCTTAATGGATTATACATCTTCCCTAGCTCCTCTCAGCCTGAAATAGTTTAATTTTCTTTGTTAGATTCCTTAGAATTCCCATTAAAGTGTAACAAATATGCCTTAAGTATTAAGGTAAAGCTCACTAGCGAGACCAAACTACTAGAAAAATTATAAAACTAGTAAGACTTGTTCAAACCAGCGAGATTTGCTTTACCAAGACTAGTGAGACTAAGCAAAAATTAGCAAGATATGCACTAGCGGGACCAGCGAGACTAGCGAGACTAGGAAAAACCAACGAGACTTACTTGACCAGTGAGACTAGTGAGACTTGTGAGACAAAATCGATCAGCGACACCTAGCGAGACTAATCTCACTGCTCACCCTCCACCTTCAGTGTCGCTACTTTTTCCAGCAAAATCCGTCTCACCACAGCTTCTGTCTTCGCTTTCAACTGCTAAAGGTAGCATTTCCCACCAGAATTAGAATTTCGTTCCTGTTACAAACGTGTGGAGAAATGAGTTTCCTAGCTTACGTCAAAATTTCAGGGTCTATTTCGGATATTCCAATTTAACTTTACCCTGCTCCAAATTACTCGAGAAATTCGAACTAGTCACTTCCACCTATAATTTAACTTGTTTCTCTTCATATTCAGCTCAACCATCCTTCACAGAAGTTGTTAAAGAATGAATTAACTCACTAACCTAAAATTTCTAGACCCAAACTTGGTCTTTACAGCTCACTGTCTTCCAAATACTAGACCCTGTGTATTTAAGCTTTTGTCCTTCTTCGAATTCACCCAGCTTTTTCTCAAAATTCCACTCCAAGTCACCTTGATCTTCTTCTTCTTCCTCCCCTCGATGCGAAGTTGAGGAATTTGAGTCAGTTTGAAGTTTGGATGAGAAATGGAAGTCAGCAAGAATCCAAAAAGAAAATGATACCAAATTACTTTCTCTGTTTTTTTTTTTTTAATTATTTCTCTCCACTACCGACCTCCCCCACTTTCTCCTTCTATTTTTTATTTTTAAACTTCATTAATCCACAATTTAATTCAGTTTAAACAATACCACCTTTATTTCCCTTTTCACTATTATTAATTCCACAATAATAGTAATAACACAAAATTCATAATAATATCTCTTCACCTCGGTTGGATTGATGACACTCTTCTTAAGTCCCATATATATTCTAATTGTTATGTCAAAATAGATTTCAAGTTCGATTTAGAATTCAACTTACCAAAAATATTATCGGCTTTCCTTCATTTCTCCCTTTGATCTACACAAGAGAAAGCAAATAAGTCTATAACGATATTACTTAGATTAAGTGCTTAGAAATGGAAGTAGGGTTTACAATTTACCACCTTCTTATAAGAATTTCAGCCTCGAAATTCAATAGATTGCTAGTTCCTTAGAAATAGATGTGGATACTTCCTTATCATTTGCTCTTTGGTTTCCCAGGTAGCTTCTTCAACACCGTGATTCCTCCAAAGTACTTTGACCAACGGAATCACCTTGGTTCTCAAAACTTGTTCTTTCTCGTCTAATACACGAATCGGTTCTTCTTCATAACTCAGATCTTCCTTTAGCTTAATCGGTTGCATCTCAAGTACGTGAGTAGGATCAGGAATATATTTCCTTAAAACCGAGACATGAAACATGTTATGAATCCTGGACATCTGCATTGGCAAAGCTAACCTGTAAACTACTGGACCAACTCTTTCCAATATCTCATAAGCTCCAATATACCTTGGACTCAACTTCCCTTTCCTATCGAACGTCAGAACTTCCTTCGATGGTGACAACTTCAGAAAAACTCTATCACCAACTTCAAATTCAAGGTTTCTTCTTCTGTTATTAGCATAGCTCTTTTGTCGATCTCGAGCTGTTTTAAGGTTCGCCTTAATCATTTTTACCTTCTTTGTCATTATTTGCACAATCTCTAGTCCAACCAACTTCCTTTTTTCAACCTCTGCCCAACACACCGGGGTTCTGCATGGCCTGCCATATAATGCTTCGTATGGAACCATACCTATGCTCGACTGATAGCTGTTATTGTAACCCAGCTACCTTTGAACTATAAAGCACAAGCTTGGAACATATCTTCTAAAGTCTGGATCGTCCTCTCTGGTTGTCCATTAGTCTGAGGATGAAAAGCTATACTGAACTGCAACTTAGTTCCTAAAGCCTGTTGCAAACTCATCAAGAACTTAGAAGTAAAGCTAGGGTCTCTATCTGATACAATAGTCACAGGAACTCCGTACTGACTTACAATCTTATCCACATACATTTGTGTCAGTCTATTCAGTGTATAAGATGCCTTAACTGGTAGGAAACACACTGTCTTCATTAGCCTATCAACAATTACTCAAATCCCATCAACACTAGCTGAAGTTCTTGGCAATCCGAATAGAAAATTCATCATAGCATGCTTCCACTTCCACTCAGGAATAGGGAGTGGATTCAACAATGTTGCTGGGCTGTGTCGTTCAAGCTTTACTTGCTGACAAATTAAGCATCTTGCTACATACTCAGCTATCGCCCTCTTCATACCTGGCCACCAATAGAAATGTTGTAACGTCTCATACATCTTGGTACTACCAGGATGCATAGCATAAGCTGAGCTATGTGCCTCCTCAAGAATCGCCTGTTTAACTTCTACTTCCTTTGGCAGATAAATGCTACCATGTTTCAATAGTGCACCATCAGATTTTAGTTTGAAGTCCACACTTTGTTGAGTATTTACTTCATCTATTAGGTTTTTAATCACAGGATCTTCTAGCTGCTTTCTTACCACCTCATCAACTAGCTTGGGCCTCAACTGGAAATGGGCTAACAACGTTACATTATCAGTTGCTTTTAAACTAGTAGCATTATTTCTGAATTCCTTGAGCAAAGCAACTCTTAGAACATTTAGAAAACCTGCACTACCCCTGGACTTCCTACTTTAAGCATCAGCTACAACATCCGCCTTCCCTGGATGATATTCAATAGTACAATCATAATCTTTGATCAGCTCCAACCACCTCCTTTGTCTCATGTTAAGTTCCTTTTGATCAAAGATATACTTCAAACTCTTATGATCTGTGTAGATATGGTACTTTTCCCTAAACAAGTAATGCCGCCATATCTTTAATGCTAGAACAACTATAGCTAATTCCAGATCATGAGTAGGATAGTTACTCTCGTGAGGTCTCAGTTGTCTAGAAGCATAAGCTATCACCTTCCCATTTTGCATCAACACCCAACCTAACCCCTGGCGAGAAGCATCATAGTAAATCTCAAATTCCTTACCTGACTACGACGGTACTAAGATAGATGCAGTCACTAATCTTCTCTTTAGTTCGCACTTCTCGTTCCACTCAGACTTGGTATTCTTCTTAGTCAAACTAGTGAGTGGTAAGGCTATCTTCGAGAACCCCTGAACAAATCTCCTATAGTATCTTGCTAAACCTAGGAAACTCCGTACCTCTGTCACGGTCTTAGGTCGTTCCTATCTGACTATAGCCTCAGTCTTTTGGTGATCTACACTGACTTCTACAGTTGACAGCACATGGCCTAGAAACACAACCTGATCCAACCAAAACTCACATTTGTTGAACTTAGCATACAACTTCTTTTCTTTCAAGGTCTGCAAAACAATCTTGAGATGTTCAACATGTTTTCTTTATCACCTGAATACACTAGTAAGTCATCAATGAACACAATAACGAATTGGTCCAGGTAAGGATAGAAAATCCTGTTCATAAGGTCCATGAATACCGTCGGTGCATTCGTCAAACCAAATGGCATGACTACTAACTCATAATATCCATACCTTGTTCTAAAAGTCGTCTTAGGTATGTCTGATTCTCTAACTTTCAGCTGATGATATTCTGACCTCAAGTCTATCTTTGAGAACACTGAAGTTCCTCTGAGTTGGTCCAACAGATCATCTATACGAGGCAAAGGGTATTTGTTACGTATTGTTACCTTATTTAGCTAACGGTAATCAATACATAATCTCATTGTGCCATCTTTCTGGTTAACAAACAGAACTTGGCGCACCCCATGGAGATACACTCGGTCTTATGTAACCCTTGTCTACTAACTCCTGTAGTTGCACCTTCAGCTCCTTCAATTTCGCAGGTGCCATACGATATGGTGCCTAAGAAATAGGTGTTGTACCAGGTACTAAGTCTATAGTAAATTCCACCTCTCAATTAGGTGGCAACCCTAATAACTCTTCAGGAAATACAGTTAGATATTCTCGTACCATTGGCACATCTTCAGGTTTCAACTTCTCCATCTTCACTTCAGTTACATGTACCAAGTACGCTTCACAGCCTTTACTCAACAACTTCCTGGCCTTCACCGCTGAAATCACACAAGTAGGAAGAACTCTCCTTCTCCCTCTAAAGATTACCTCAACCCCATCGGGCTTCACAAATTTTACCTCTTTCTTAAAATAATCAACATTAGCATGATACTTCGACAGGAAGTCAATACCCAGAATAATGTCAAATTCTATGAAATCTAAAGGTAACATATCAGCCAACAATACCACATTATCAATCACCAACTCTCAATCATAATAAGCATGCTCTATAGTTACAGATTCACTAACAGGAGTATGTACTCACAAGGCATCAAGCAAAAGCTTTAAACTCCTATTCACATGTAAAGCAAACTGATGGGAAACAAACGAATGCATAGCCTCAAAATCAATTAACACATGAGCATTCTTTGATCAAATAATTAACATACTCATCACCACATCTAGAGTCTCCTTAACCTCCTGCTGAGTCATATCATACACTTTTCCTTACTGCCTAGGCTTGCCTACCTGACCTCTTTGCCTGCAACCACTACTACCCTCACCAGATCCTGTTTCCAACCTTGGCTGATTTACAGTTTGTGATACTATTCTCTGTTCTGCCTCCTTTCCCGATCTTAGCTAAGGGCAATCTCTTTCGAAATGACCTGGCTGGCCACAGTTGTAATAAACACTAGCCCCTTCTACACACTAACCCTAGTGGTACTTACTACATGTACCACAAAATGGTTTTCTTGCTGCATTAGCGATCGACTAACTAGGTTGGGTAAACTATGAATCGCTAGTAGGATCTGAAGTTTAAGGAACCCTCCTCTGATTTTTCCTTAAACCACCACCTCTGAGACCTCCTGCAAAGTACGATCCGCTCGACTAAGCTTTAAAATTTACCTTACTAGAAACTTTTGGTGCAAAACGTTGTCCCTCACCTCGATGAGACTGCTCTCAAGATGTATTGGATGCTTGTCTGCCTCTGTTTCTCCTCTGTCTATCTTTCCTTCTACCAAGCTTTTCTCAACCCTCAAGGCATCTTCAACTAACTTAGCAAAATCTGTCCGCTCCGTACTCGCCGTTACTAGAGTACGAATCTCACTCCGCAAGCCTTCCTTAAAACACTTACACTTATCAGCCTCTTTTGCTATCAACGCCAAGGCATACTTTGTTAACTCTGTAAATTTCCTTTCATACTCTGCTAAGTCATACTCCCCTGAACTAACCTCAAGAACTCATTCCTCTTTTCATCACAATAGAACTTAGGATAATATTTATCGTGAAAAGCCTTTTTAAAATCTACCCACGTTAGGGAGCCCGCATTAGCTCTTCAGTTTTCTATTAGCCTCTACCAATCCTCAGCCCCTTTCTAAAGCATATAGGTAACTAGATCAAGCTTCTTGTCTTTAGGATAATGTATAACCCTGAAGTACTTCCCTACCTGATTCAGTCATACCTTGGCCTCGCCAGGATCGGTGGTACCCTCGAACACCTAGGCACCCAAGGCTTAAAACATCTTAATTCCGTACTTTTTCTCAGGACCTCCATGAGCTGACTCGACACTAGCTGCCAATCTTTGCGATATTCAATTTAAAATTTGATCTTCCATGTTCACATTCACCTGAGGGTTACTAAATTCTCCCACAGAGGCCTCCTTCAAATCATCCGTAGCGTGTGACGTTCTGGTGTCTAATTGCCTACCTCGTCTGGTCCGCCTTGGCATGTTTCCTATAACACATGATAACATCAATATAATATAGACTCAACATGCTCCTAGCTACTATGCATGTCCTCTATGCTCTGATACCAACTTGTCACACCCTAACCAGGTACCTTCTTAACTTAGGAGAAAGTGTGAGGATAGCGACACCGACCCTCATACGGCATGTACTGTCAACTTGTTCAACCTTTAAATGTGACCAAACACCTAATAAGCAGTTATAAATCATACTAGAACATCAATCTCCAACATGGGTTAAGCTATCATACAAATTCAGACTTCCATTCAAACTTTAAAGTAACATAAGTTTGCTAACTACCACTCCTTAACCCTCTATATGTACAACACATGTCTAAGATCAAATATTTACAAAGTTCACAGACACTGGTGGTAGGCCCAAACGAGTTTTTTGTAAGCTAAGCACCCCGGTTTCACTCACTACCTAGAAAAACAGAAAACAAAGGAAAACATGAGCTAGGTTGCCCAGAGAGTGACAAGTTCAAGAAAAACCTTTCTTTAACTCGGGAATAAATCAAAACTGTGCTCAAATAACGATAATGATATTATAGTAAATACTTCATTTCCACATCTAGGAAAAACATGCTCGATTAATGTTATTAAACCATATACATTTCATTCTTGAAAACCATAAAATTTCAGCATTCATCCGAAATATTTTCCTTAGTTGAGGAGGAGGAGAGCAGCTATTCAATGTCGAAAACAACCTTAGTTGGGGTGGAGTAATCTTGACACACCCAACGTCGAATAACCTTAGCTGTGTGGAGTAATCTCAACATAACAACGTCGATTATACCTCTATGTGCACATAGATATCACATCCTGGGTTGCTCGTATACCTTCTCAAGTCCTTCAGTACTGGTCCCATATACAAGATTTAGGCCACCCACAGGCCTTCTCCGTTTCCTTCAGCATTGAGGGTTGTCGCTATACTCAGGTTACTCATATGCCTTCTCCGAGTTCTTCAGCATTGGGAACCATTTCAATATCCTGGCTACCCTTATGCCTTCTCCGAGTCGTTCGACATTAGGAGCCTTTCACAAACATAACTCAAATGCAATGTGCTATGAAAATATCATAATAAAACTTCACGAGTTTATGACATTTCAAATCTTCACAAATTTGTCATCAAACATCATGCGTCCACAAATCATGGATTAATAAATAGCATGTCTTTCGTAAAACTTGTTTGATGACTAGCATGTTTCGAATAATTCCAACGCAAACCACATAATCGATACTTATATGAAAACACATGCTTACTTTCAAGCGAATAGTCATTGTGGCACATTAAAACTCGTAAAAAGCATAGACATTAAAACATGCTTCCAATCCTATTTATGCATCATGAAAACTTTGTATAAAGTAAGCTCATTTTGAATAAAATTATCAGTCACTACTTTTGCTGGGCCCTTAATGGATTCTATGCCTTCCCTAGCTCCTCTCGGCGTGAAATGATTTAATTTTCTTTGTTAGATTCCTTAGAATTCCCATTAAAGTGTAATAAAGATGCCTTAAGCATTAAGGTAAAGCTCACTAGCAAGACCAAACTAGCAAAATTATAGAACTAGCGAGGCTTGTTCAAACCAGTGAGATTTGCTCTAGCGAGACTAGTGACACTAAGGAAAAATAAGCTAGATCTAAACTAGCTAGCGAGACCAGCGAGGCTAGCGAGACTAGGCAAAACCAATGAGACTTACTTGACCAGCGAGACTAGCGAGATTAGCGACACCAGCGAGACTAGTGAGACTCATGAGACAAAATTGATTAGCGGCACCTAGCGAGATTAATCTCGCTGCTCACCCTCATACCTTCAGTGTTGTTGCTTTTTTCAGCGAAACCGATCTTACCACAACTTCTGTCTTGGCTTTCAATTGCAAAAGGTAGCATTTTCAGCCCGAATTAGAATTTTCATCCTTTCACAAACTTGAAGAGATATCTGGGTTGAATTAGAATGTCAGGGTCTATCTCCCCTTTGTTAGTCGAATATTCCAATTTAACTTCACCCTGCTCCAAATTACTTGAGATATCTGAACTAGTCACTTCCACTTATCATTTAACCTTTTTCTCTTCACATTCAGCTCAACTATCCTTCACAAAAGTTGTTATGGAATGAATTAACTCACGGAACTCAAATTTTGAGCCATAAAATGTGATCTCTACAGCTCGCTATCCTCCAAATACAAGACCTTGAATAGATTGCTCGGGTTCCAGACCAGCTTCTGTCCTTCTTTGAATTCCCAACTTTCTCTCAATATTCCAGTCCAACTCACCTTCATCTTCTTCTTCTTCCTCCCCTCGATGCCAAGTTGAGAAATTTGAGTTGGTTTGAAGTTTGGATGAGAAATGGAAGTCGGCAAGAATCTGAAAATAAAATGAGACCAAATTCCCTTTTTTTTTTTTTTTTTTTTTTTTTCTCTCCCCCCCCAACTTCTCCTCCTTTTTCTTTTTTTTTTTTTTTTTTTTCTTCCCCCCCCCCCTCCCCCTTTTTTTCTTTTTTTTTTTTTTTTTTTTCTTCCCCCCCCCCCTCCCCCTTTTTTTCTTTTTTTTTTTTTTTTTTTTCTTCCCCCCCCCCCTCCCCCTTTTTTTCTTTTTTTTTTTTTTTTTTTTCTTCCCCCCCCCCCTCCCCCTTTTTTTCTTTTTTTTTTTTTTTTTTTTCTTCCCCCCCCCCCTCCCCCTTTTTTTCTTTTTTTTTTTTTTTTTTTTCTTCCCCCCCCCCCTCCCCCTTTTTTTCTTTTTTTTTTTTTTTTTTTTTTTATATATTTCTCTCCACCACCAACTTCCCCCACTTTCTCCTTTTCTTTTCTTTTTTTTTTCTTTTAAACTTAATTAATCCACAATTTAATTTAGTTTAAAAAATACCACCTTTATTTCACTTTTCACTATTATTGATTCCAGAATAATAGTAATAACACAAAATTCATAATAATATCCCTTCACCCCGGTTCGACCAGTGACACTCTTCTTAAGTCCTATATATATTCTAATTGTTATGTCAAATAAATTCCAAGTTCGATTTAGAATTCAATTTACCAAAAATATTCTCGGCTTTCCTTCACTTCTCCCTTCGATCTACACAAGAGAAAGCAAATAAGTTCACAACGATATTACGTACTTAGATTAATTGCTTAGAAATGAAAGTAAATTTGAACATTTCAAATTTCATTCAAGACATAAATACCTCAACATTCTTTACAAGTTAGGAAGGGGACCTAATGGACCTACAAATCAGAAGCTCCAATGATATGAGATTAATCGACTAAAATCATTAATTATATTAATCAATATTCATTAACTGTGGGTACACTCCATTAAAAACTCACTGTAGATATATTTTTGTGTCCATGAATATAGATTAATAGCAGCAAATTAGTCCTTCGCAAGTGTTCGTAACACCAGCTGAGTCAAAGTACCGTTTTACCCTGGGTTACTTCTAAATTCTTAAGTACTAGTGCTTTTCTAATGAACAACCTGTTTATGGTCCAACCATTTAACAGAAACCCCTCGGGTTAGTGAGAGGGTAGGGCCATTTGTTCAAGTCCCGGAGACACCACTTAAGGGAACACTTATCTACTTACCTTAAAGATGGGAATGAGTAAATTTCATCTTGTATAATTATGTCCTTAGCTGAAAAGTGCTTGAAAAGTGCTTTATACTCTCTCAAATTAAGGTAGTTTATAAGATTTCACTTGTTTGCTAGTGGTTTTTAGGTCAAAATAAAGAAAATCAGAAGTGAAGACCAAAAAATCAAAAACCGAGCTAAAATACAGTGAAAAAGAGAAGAAAAATACACATTTGCCAAACACAAGGCAGCGCCGCGGTGCTGGTACGGTGCTACTGCGGCGTTTTTTCACGAGAGATTATTCCGCTTCAGCATAGCATCAGTGCGTGGTGCCGTCAAGTAGCACCGCGACGCCATCTTTCCATGCTCGTTAGAGCTGTAGTGCCAACTTTCTTAATTTGAAGATTTTGTATTTTTGGAAAGAATTTTGGGCCGCAAACTCTATAAATTGGAGGGTTTCTAGCAACCCTAATCACGAAATTACACATCAAGAAATCAAAGAGAAACACACCAAAAGAGTCTCAAAGAGTGAATTGGCTGCAAGGAAGAGAGAAGAGTTCGAGAGAGAGAGTTTGGTGTCGTTTGAGTTCCGACGTGAAGACCGAAGGACACCTTGGCAATTCCTCCTTAATCAAGGGCTTCTTCATAGTAGAGTTTTTCTTTCTTTACACTCTTTCTATGCTTAATTTGTTTATGAACATGTTACTTGAAGCTATGAGTGGCTAAACTCTTTAGTTTTAGGGTATTGATAAATTGTTTATGAAGTTATGTTGATATTGTAGAATATGCATGGTTTTGTTGTAATGATTATGCTTTTCATTGTTATCGTGCTTAATTTTTTGTGATTGGCCATCCTTGAATGTTAAGTTAGATGTATGGTTCAAAGATTGTATGTCTAACTAGATCTATAATAATGAATTGTTGTTAATCTATCATGAAAATAGTTAGGTTAACAATGAAAATTGCTAAAGACTATTATTAACGCCATGTAATTTGTATTGATTTCAAGAGATTAGTAATCAATTGCAATAAAATCCATGACTTCAATTCCAATCCTCAAATAAAATTTGTTCGATTCTAGAATAGCTAAGTAACTTTAACCTTCACAATTGGATCCTCCGTGAAATGATATTCGAACTTCACCGTCTTATATTATAACTTGACCCATACACTTGTGGTTAACACTTAAAGTGCACATCAAGTTTTTGGCGTCGTTGCTGGGGATCCAAAGAACAATTTTTGTTACTTAATATTCATTAGAATTGATAGATCTTAATTTGAGGTGTATATTATTTTTTATTTTATTTTTGGTTGATAATTTTGTCGGCTTATGCCTCGTGATAATAATAACATCCATTCTCTTGTTCTTGAGATTGATAGAACCTACAGAAGGAATCTAAGAGTTCTACACAATCAAATCGAGGAGATGGTGGAAGAGATACCAAAGGCAATTCGGGACTATTTCCAACCGACATTACTCGCAAATCAACCAGACATAATAAATGTGCCCATCAATGTCAACAACTTTGAATTGAAATCGGGGTTGATTCAAATGGCTAGAGAGCTAGCCTTTAGAGGAAGAACCAATGAAGATCCTCACAAGTACTTACGGTCTTTTTTATAGATATGTGAAACGGTAAAGATGAATGACGTTTCTAACGATGCTATAAAACTAAGACGTTTTCCTTTCTCTTTACAGGACCGAGCAAAGGATTGGTTGGAAACCATACCTCTGGATAGTATCACTACATGAGAGATTTTGGCTCAAGCTTTCTTGAACAAATATTTTCCATCGGCTAAATCTCAAAAACTAAGAACGGAGATTGGAACATTCCGCCAACTTGAGGTTGAACAACTTTGTGAAGCTTGGAAAAGGTATAAGGATATCTTGGGGAGGTGTCCTCAACATGGCTACCCGAATTGGTTGCAAATTCAACTCTTTTACAATGGATTATCAAGTTCAACCAAATCCATCCTAGATGCAACTGCTGGAGGCTCAATTTTTTCAAAGAATGCTCAAGAGGCCTATACCATACTAGAAGACTTGGCCACTACATCGTACAATTGGCCATGTGAATGGTCTTCTCCAATCATCCCAAAAGCCATTGGATGATATGAGGTAGACGAGGTAAATTCTCTAAAAGCTCAATTGACTTCTCTCACTAATGCTTTATCTAAATTGTCTCAAGGAAGCCAAGCCCAAGCAAGTCCATCATCCATAGCTTCCCTTGCAGCCATGGCAAGTCAACAAGAGCCAAGTGAGTTAGATGTAGCCAATTACGTGGATAGAGGACAATACCGGGGTCAAAAACAACTCCCGACTCACTATCATCCCAACTTGAGGAATCATGAGAACTTCTCATATTCCAACAACAAGAATGTGTTGCAAGCACCTCAAGGATTCAATGGAGTGGGGAATGCAAAGACATCATCATTGAAGGACATAATGCTGGACTTTATCACAGAGTCAAGATCAAGGTCGACCACATTGAAGAATTCAGTCCAAGCTATTGCAAGCACCGTTCAAAGCCAAGGAAAGGCAATCAAAACTTGGAGGTTCAACTTTGTCAAATGGCCACATCTTTCCATGCAATGCAAAAAGGTAAATTCCCAAGTTGTTCGGAGAAGAACCCCAAGGAGGAATGCAATGCCATAACCCTAACGAGTGGCAAGGAGTTGAACAAGCACATCATGATAGATGATGATAAGCTCCCACAAGAAGAGGAGGAAGTCATCATAGAGGATGTTCCACAAAAGGAGAGTGCATCTAAGGAAAAGGAGAAATCAAAGTTAAACATAGAGAGAACTTCACCATCTTATATTATAACTTGACCCGTACACTTACGGTTAACACTTAAAGTGCGCATCACTAGCTCCCCACTCGGTCTTGTCCCTAAGATGGTAGGTATATTGAGTCGGAAAATGGCACTCTCACCCAAACAAATCAAAAGACAATCCCTCGTGGATATGAGTTCATAATATAATCAGGATTAAGACTAAGTTGCCTAGGTCATCCTATTTTAATAGAAATCTAACTAGTCAACAGAGTTACATCTAGTGATCACTATTTCGTGGTCCAATCTTATGCAAACTCATTGCATACGATACCCCCACTCGTAAGTCACCTACCCGAACGAGTTAGATCACTGTGTTTGTATCAATTACAAAGTGGGTCGTATCCATAGTGTCATCAGGATAAGGTACTCAACCTTATCCCTATACTATAGACCCTTTAGACTGTATCTTAAATATTGATCTCCATATGTCTCCACATACAGTTCAAGACTCATAACACAACCTAGGATGTTAGTTTATTGAATTTAGGGTTATTAACACAAAACAAACAAAAAAAATCAATAATGTTTATTGAAGTAACACATCAATAACTCTTTATTAATGATTTAATGACAATCAAATAATTACATTTACAATCTATGAGTTTTAGGGCATAAAACCCAATAGTTTGATCCTCAGGTAGCAGGTGTTTCGTAAACCATCAACTTAGACAGGATCTTATTGGGTGAATTTTTGTAAACTTTGTTTTATAAGTTAACTACCTACTTTAGGTTCATTAACCCTAAGTGAGCATGCATCTTATTTTTGTTATAGATTTGAAATGTCTAATTCATTTTTTAACAGTTTATAAAAGAATAATACACTATAACACCCATCACAAAATAATATAACTACTTATATTAATTTCATGATAATTAAAGTATGCATACTATATATTATAAAAATTTATAACATACATATATGCATCAAACATGTTAATCCTATGGTGGGATTTTAAATCTACATGGCATACTTTATGCACAAATAAATATAATTTAATTAAAACATACACTCACAATGCATAATTAATTAAACACACTAAAGTGGACCGATTTTGGCATCTTATTGGCTTAAAACATCTAATTTATTACAATTGTAATTGAAAAACTGCTTGAACCGCTCCCGAACCAGCTTCAAACCTCTTAAACCGGACCAATAATGTTGAAAACAGGGCTGAACTGACTGGAAAAAGCTGAATCGGATCGCCTGAACCGTTCAAGAACCCACTAGGAACTTCCCCAGAAAAAGTCAAACTTTATAGGAAAAGTCAATTGACCGACACTTACGGAACTTACCAAGAAGAACCCAGCGGAACATACCAGGAAGCTGAAGAATTTACGGGGAGCTTACTAGGAAAAACTCAGCGAAACTTATTGGGAAGCTAAAGAACTCCGCGGAACTTACTAGGAAAAACTCAGCAGAACTTACCAAGAAAAACTTAGCGGAACTTACCAAGGAAAAAAAACAATATAATACATTCCCTGTTCTTCGATCCAGATGGTTTCTTCTCCAAATTTCTTCAAATTACAGTCTAGAATCAATTCTAATGACTCTTAATAAAATTACAAACCCTTTTTTACACATCATAGACCATAAACAAGAAGCCAATTACTATTTTTACACCAAATAAAGCTAAATTAGATGTCAAAACAGTTTAAACCCAACTTTAGCAACCACAACATTCATCTCATGAAATTGCACCGGCCAACCTGAAATTAATGTAAATTAAGTGCTTAAATCATGCTCTGCTACTAATTGAAAGAGTTAGCAATATAGCAACAAAAGTAAATTAGGATCTAAAGCACTTTAATTACAACAATTTTGAAGGTCAAACATGCTGGTTTTGAAAGCCAAAAAACGGAGGAGAAGAACTTACTTGTTGAAGCTAAAATCTTCAAATTTCAGATCACGAACACTTTGTGGACAACATCTAATGTCTTCCTTGTTATTCTCAGGCCCAAGAATGGATCGTGGGATCCTAAAATGAGCTCAATTTGGAGCAAAGAGTTGAAGATCACATTGTTTTTCAATTTTTAGATGAATGAGAGTTTTTTCAGCAATTAGCCACCAAAACCTTAACCCATTTCTTCAATCACTTTCTTCTATTTAAAGACGAAAACATGCAAATGAGATTAGCATGCATGAAGACAACTAAATCAGCTGAATAACATACTCAATTTGGAGATGGAAGGAGAAGGTGGGGAAGATTCATGCATGAAGAACACCACCTACTATTAACATTGCATAGTGGAAAAATCCATTTTCAAAAAATGGATTTAATATTCAATTTAATAAAATTGAATTTAATTCAAAACTAATTTCAAATTAATCTTAAATAAAACTAATTTAATATATAATAAATTTAAATAATAATTAATTATATTAAATTAATATTAATTATTTTTCCACTTTTTCCGACAAATTCTATTTTGATGAATCTCTATTCATCCTAAAAATATTAAAATCATATTTACATATTTCTAACTCTCCAATTTTATCTAATTCATAATTAAACGAACAAATCATTAAAAAATTTGCTCCAACACATAATTCGAACATTTCAAATTTACTCAATATAATGTTCTATGGTTTAGTCCATGAGCTAACAAGGAGACCTAATGGACCAATAGATCATGAGCTCCAATGATCTAAAATTAACCGACTAAACTCTTTAACCTAGTTAATTAATATTTGTTTACTACTGGGTCACTCAACTAAAGCCCAGTAGTTACACTTTTCTCACAGTAGATATATTTATGTCTACTTGAAATAACAATAATAAATAAGTTGATCATTCACAAGTTGTTCGTAATTTACAACTGGGTCAAAATTACCGTTTTACCCTATAATTACATCTCATTCCTTAAGTCTTATTGATCCTCTAATGAACAATCAGTTTTTGATCCAACCAACAAACCTAGTCCTTCTCAAGCCAATGAGTGGGTGGGGCCCCTTGATTAAGTCTTGGAGTTAGTACTTAAGAGAACAACTTATTTATTATCCTAATACGTAGGAGTGAATTCCATCTTCCAAGACTATGTCCCCAGCTATCTGTCTAATCTTATCCCTAAAATGGGAGGCATATTGAGTCTGCATTCTTGAGCCACTCTCAGCAATGAAGATTAAAGGATAATCTCAAACAGACAGGAGTTCATAGTTAGCTCAGAATTAAGATTGAGTTACCTAAGTTAACAGGTTTGAAATAATCAGTTTTAATAGTAAATGATGTTATAAAGTAAAAATGATCATTTCATGGTCTGGTCTTATGCAATCTCATTGCACAGAACACCCTTACTTACATGTCTCTACATGAACGATATAGGATCACATTGTTTGTATTAAATACAAAATGAGCCTCATCCGTAGTGTCCCCAACCTTATCCTTATGCTATAAACCATTTTGGCTATTTACTTAAACTTGATTCACTTCTTATGTCTATACATAAAGTCCAAGCATACAACCTATAGCCAAGGAATCTTAGTGTATTGGATTTAATAGATGCAATTCTAATATTCAATAGCAATTTTACTAAAAAAAATCTCAATAACAACTTTATTGAGAATAAGTTCTATTTAGTTACAAACGAGTTTTAGGACATAAAACCCTACAAACATATAACTAATATTTAAATCTCATTTAAATATTCATCTCTATTATAACATAAAGTATAAATTTTGAATCTCATTCAAAATAAACTTTATTATAATGTATCTACATTATGCTAATTGTATCACATACAATTAATTCTCTTATTAGTTTGAACATTTCAAATTAAACCAAAATATTTGATTATTATACTAATCCTTTATGAGTTAGCAAGGGGATCTCATGGACCTATAGTTAGAGGCTCCAATGATATGAGATTAATCAACTAAACTCTTTAATTAGACTAATCAACATTCATGAGCTGTAGATCACTCCACTAAAAACTTATAGTTGCACTCTTCGTACTAAAGATATATTCATGTGTCCATGGAATTCACTAATCAACAGTAAGTCGACCCTTCACAAATTACTGATAACTACAGCTAGGTCGAATTATCGTTTTACCACTATAGTTATATCTAACTCCTTAAGTACCTCTAATGAACAAACTCTTTATAATCCAACTATAAACTAACCCCTCTCGGGCGAGTGAGAGGGTGAGGCCTTATTGTTCAAGACCCGAAATTAGCCCTTAAGGAAGTAATTTATCTACTTACCCTAAACACGTGAAGGAGTGAATTCCATCTTGTGAAGATATATTCTCAACTTCCTGATAAAAAAAATCCCCAAAATGGTAGACTTATTAAGTTGGGATTTAGCCACTCTCACCCACACAAATCAAAAGATTGCCCTCATAGGTAGGAGTTCACAACTCACTCAAGATTCAAGTCGAGTTACCTATAGTCATCTTATGAAATGTCAATTTCTTTAATTAACGACGTTACAAAGATAAATTAAACATTTCGTTGTCAAGTCTTATACAAATTCTTTGGATAGGACATCCCTACTCACATGTTTTGACATGAACGAATTGGATCAAATCGTTTGTAACACTCTACAACTCCTTATAACAGTTACAAAGTGAGCCATATTCTCAGTGTTACCAAAATAAAGCATCTAACCTTATTCTTATACTATTGATCTTTTGGTTATTACTTAAACATGATCCAACATACATGTTTAAGTTTACACAAAATTGTTGGGATTGGTGTGCTCTAAATCTCTTGGGTCTTGTAGTTTTGTAAATTGTATATTCATTTTATTTATTGAATAAAATAAGAAATTATTGTATCTATCTTATGCATCAATTCAATCCAATAGACTAAGATTCCATAGTTGAACTTTTATGCATTGTAGGACAAGTTGTGTCCATGGATATAATCAATAAGCAAGTCGATCCTTCACGAGTTGTTCATAAGAGGGTAGGCCCCTAGTTCAAGACCCGAAATTAGCACTTAAAGGAACTACACATCTACTTACCCTATCTCGGAAAGAGTGAATTTCATCTTGTGAAGTTATGTTCTCAGCTCTCCATTAGTCAAATCCCCAAAATGGTAGGCTTATTGAGTCAGCAACTCAGGCCACTCTCCCTATACAAATCAAAGGACTGACCTCACAAACAGGAGTTCATAAGTCACTCAAGATTAAGACTAAGTTACACATGATCATCCTATGAAATATTAATCTCATCAATTAACGAATTTCCAAAGAGAGATTAAATATTTCGCAGTCCGGTCTTATTCAAACTCTTTGTATAAGATACACTCACTCACATGTCTCCACATGAATGGTTTGGATCAAACCATTTGTAACTATTACAAAGTGGGTGGTATCTATAGTGTCACCAAGATAAGACACCTAACCTTATCCATATACTATAGACCTTTAGGTTATTTCTTGTACATGATCCACCCGTATGTCCACTACATACATGTTCAATATTTTATGCAATAGTCTTGGATTTTTCTGTTAATGGATAAGTTAATGCTGCATAATTAATAAATAAATAAATTAACTCATCAATTATGAGGCTTTAGGGCATAAATCCCAACACTTGGGTTTTGTAGTTTTGTAAATTATAAATACATTTTATTTATTGAATAAAATAAGAAGTTATTTTATCTATTCTATGCTTAACTCAAATCCGATAAACTAAGATTCCATAGTTATTTTATGTAATCTTAAACATGTATGTGGTTGACATACAAGGTTGAATCATGTTTAAGTAATAACCAAAAGGTCTGTTGTATAGGAATAAGCTTGGGTATCTTATTTTGGCACTACGAATACGACCCACTTTGTAATTGTTAGAAGAAGTTGTAAAATGTTACAAACAATCTAATCCTAATTGTTCATGTAGAGACATGTGAGTAGGGGTATCCTATGCAAATAGTTTATATAAGACCAAGCGGCAAAATGGTTAATTTTTCTTTGTAACACCATTAATTGTAGAAATTAACATTTCATACGATGACTATAAGTAACTCGACCTGAATCCTGAGTGAGTTATGAACTCCTGTTTATGAGGGCAATCATTTGATCTGTATGAGTGAGAGTGACAAAACCGTTGACTCAATAAGCCTATCATTTTAAGGATTTGTCTTATTAGGGAGCTGAGAATATATCTTCACAAGATGAAATTCACTTCTTTCCATGTTTAGGATAAGTAGATAAATCACTCTCTTAAGAGCTGATTCCGAGTCTTGAACAATGAGGCCTCACCCTCTCACTAGCCCGAAGAGGTTAGTTTGTAGTTGGACTATAAACAACTTGTTCATTAGAGGGATCAATGTTACTTAAGGAGTTAGATATAACTACTGGGGTAAAACGATAATTTGACCTAGCTGTAATTATGAGTAATTTTTTAAGGGTCAACTTACTGTTGATTAGTTAATTCCGTAGACACAAAAATATATTTATAGTGCAAAGAGTACAATTGTAAGTCTTTAGTGGAGTGATCTACAATTAATGAATATTGATTAATCTAACTAAAGAGTTTAATTGATTAATCTCATATCATTGGAGCTTCTAACTATAGGTCCATAAGGTCCCCTTGCTAGCTCATAAAGGAGTATTATAAGAATCAAATTTTTTTTGTTAATTTGAAATATTCAAATTAAAAAGTGAATTAATTGTATGTGATACAATTAACATAATGTATATAGGTACATTATAATATAAAGTTTATTTTGAATGAGATTCAAAATTTATACTTTATATCATAAGAGAGATGAATATTTAAATGAGATTTAAATATTAATTATATGAATGAGATTCATATAAAAACTATAGGTTAAAATTAATATGAATGAGATTTTATTAAAACTATAGGTTATGTGAGAGAAGGTTGTCTAAATGATTCAAACTAAATTAAATATGTGATATTTAATTTATTGATTAATTAATTAATTAATTAAACTATATATATATATATATTAAATATGATTTAATTATATAATTAAATTATTATTATTATTATTATTATTATTATTATTAAATAATTCCCACGTAGTGAGAAGTTATTATTCTTCTCTCTCTCACAAGTGGTTTTTACTTAAAGGAAAGGAGAGTTACAGAGTTGAGAGATATCTCACCACATTACAGAAAGGTTTTGTAGAACTATCTCCCTCTCCAATTCTCTCTAGTTCTTAAAAGTTTTTTTCCCTTGCCAAAAAATAAAAGATAGTCCACACAACTTCTCTATTGATTTTACCTTGAGAATAGTAAGGTAACATTGTGGTGGTGATCTAAAGAATAAGAAGAGTTCTTACTGTGTTTTTCATTGGAGATTTTCTGGTTCGTGATTAAAAAAGAAGAAGTGTTTCCACATCAAAGACGGTATTCAAAGGTAGGAAAATTTCTTCTGCTGAACTTTTCTTAAAAGGCATGCTACTATAGTTGTTTATCTTGTATTTTTGTTCTCTAAAGTTTGTTATTTCTAAAACAAATTTAATGGCATAAGGCAATCATTCGCTTTCGCTGGGAATTTGATTCCTTCATTGATATCGTCCAACTTCCACCCTATGGCTTTTTTATACATCTTCAGGGTATCTACCAACTTATCTTCTTGGTTAGGGGTCAACTCTCTAGAAATTATCATCGAGAGCGTGTTCACTTCGCCTAAGTAAACATACTTGAGATGAGTGGGTAAGGCTTTAAGCTCAGCCCTTTGCACTTGAGAAGAAACATTGTTATCATCGGTAGAATCATCATAATCAACGTCTATAAGAGGAGGAGACAAGGTATATCACTCAACCTTTTTCAACAAGAAACATTTCCTTAACAACAACATTCACAGTATCAATGAAACACAAAGACATACATTCCTTAGGAAAACTTCATTGCATCATATATGTTAAATTCAACAATATCTTCATTAAACTCAACAGCAAGAGTGCCCTCATCTACATTAATTTTTGTTTTGGTAGTTTTCATGAAAGGCTTTCCTAGTAGTATAGTAGCTGAAGATTGTGCAATATTTTTATCCATATTCAAGATGCAAAAATCAAAATATTAAGACCTTCACTTACACAAGAACATCCTCTATAACCCTTAAAGGTTGGATATAAGTTCTCTCAGCTAACTGAATTACAACGGACATTCTTTGAAAATCATTCAATTTCAAATCAACATAGACAAGATATGGAATGACATTAATAGATGCACCTAGATTGAGCATCGCATGAATTTTTTTTTATCTCCTATAACACAAGGTAGAGTAAACATACTTGGATCTCTGCATTTCTCAGGGAGCCTACGCTTAAGTAAGCCAGAAAATTTTTTAAGAAATTTTGAGACCACTACTCTCTCTTGATCTTTTACCTTCTCTTGTTGGTACATACATAATTCTTTAAGAAATTTTGAGTACCTTAGGATTTTTTGTACCGCATCTAGTAGAGGAATTTGACTTGCACTCTTTTAAAAGTCTCTAGAATTTCATCATCCATAACGTCCTTCTTGGGCCTGGCAAGTCTATTGGGAAAAGGTGCTTTAGGAATAACTGAACTCGAAGGAGATGAAGAAGTACTTACTTGAGTGATCGATAGTGGGGATGTTTCCTTTTGAACTTCTTTCTTATCGAACTTCTACGGAGGTCTCCACAGAAGGAGAAATAGGAGTAATAATTGGTGGTGGTGTAGTAGAGTGGAGCTATCACACCCCCTCCCAGATTTCCTTCCCGACCTAGAAGTGGGTGTGACCTACACACACTCATTTCCATTATATCTTTAAACATAAATCAGTACCAGATAAATTATACAAAGTTTTATGCTAGTGAAACATCATAAGTTAAGCATAATCTCTTAATTCAGATTTCTCAACTCATAATTTATCATAACAGGTATTTATTCTACACACTGTACAAAACCTACTCTCACTAAACTACAAGGATCATGTATGCCAAAAACATGTACATAAACTGAGTATTTACAAGTATCCCAGAGAACTGATGCAAAGTAAGCCCAGACGAGGATCTTCTATAGGCTAGGCGTCCCGGACACGCTCGCTACCTGAAACGAACAAACAATAAACAAGAAAGCGTGAGCTTAAAGCCCAGTGAGTGACTGAGTTATCCAATTATTATTAAATCCTTGAATTAATACTGATCATAATAACTACTATATATTTTATGAGTACAGATTCCTAGGTCACCCATGCCATTAAACAAAAGTAACACAGTTATCTTTCCAAAGAGGTAGCGGAGCAAAGCTCAACGCACTCAATCTCGTGAACCAATTCCCATTACTCATATATTCAAACACCTTTACACTTCGTCCCTCGGCGTTTCAACCCTCAAGTGCTTTCTCATGTTGTCCTTCAGCACTGAGTTCCATATCAATTCACTACTCAAGTGCCTTCACTCGTGGTCCCTCAGCACCAAGCTATCATGTACTAGTTTTCCATATGCCTTCTCACAAGGTCCCTCGGCATTGGAATCCATTTCAATTAATCTCTCAAGTGCCTTCACCCATGGTCCCTCAGCACTGTGTATTATATATCGTATCCCCATAGGCCTTCACACATGGTCCCTCGGCCGTGGGTTGCATTTAGATAATACACATACAGGATTTCATATGACATACTAGTTTTTACTCGCACAATGTTAAAAATAATCCTTGTATGAAATAGAAGGTCACTCACGATTTGTCTTAGGCCCTGAGCGGATTATATGCCTTTCTGAGCTCTTCTTGGCCTGTAAAAACACATTTCTCACGTTAGGTTTTCTTTGAACTCCCTTTCCATAATTATTAAGTATGCATATTTATATACTATTCTCACTCCATCACTGAGACTCTTTTTTTTCCAAAATATTCATAACTAGCAATACTGTATGTCACTAGTGAGATTACCAGCAAAATCACACCATTGGATACTGCACTAGCGAAACCGGAGTGAACAAGACTAGCGAGATTACCTTAAGGAGCGATACCCAGCGAGACTTCAGCGAGAGTTGTGAGATGCAAAGCCCTTTGCGTTACCAGCGATACTTCTTTCGCTGCTCACTCTCCAACTCTTTAGCGATACCACTGTCTTAACAACACCTGATGACCACTGCTTTCTTCCTTCCTTTCTAACTCTTTCTTTATCCTGCTAAAAACCATATTACAACCAAATTCAGAACTTCCTCTCTTCTACAATCTTGTAAAGAAGTGAGCTTTCTAACTTACCTCAAAATTTCAGACCATAACTCATCCTCGTTTGAGAACTATTCTCAAATGACTTCAACTGCTTTGAATCGTCTAGCAATTCAACTCCAATTCCTTCCTCCTAAAAATTAACATATTTTTGCTCAGATTTAGCTTAAACATCCTTCATAGAAATTGCTAAGAATTAAATTAACTTACTAACCTCAAAATTCCAGTCCTAGCTTCAACCTCCTCAGCTCACTCTTCTTTAAATACCAAATGATGTTCAGATTTATCAGCAACAATCAAACTTCTGGTTCCAGCTTTAATATCACCATGAAAATGATCTGGTTTCTACTTAGATTCGATATAAACACCTTCTTCCACCTCTCCTCGTTGTTCGTTTGCAAAATGGGATCAATCTGAGTTTGAATATATGTCCAAAAGGGTTTAATTATTCGATGCACACACTTATATATCAATATAAATCACCGACTCACCAGCTCTACAATTATCATCCTTCTTAGATTAGCCAACGCAACCCTTCTGCGCATGGCTTCGACAACACATAACTTCAACTTACCGTGCTACCAATTGCCTAACGCCCCATTGTCGAATAGCCGACTACCGCATGGCCCTCTCGGCCCCTTTTCTATGCACCAATGCATATCAACCTTCAACGCATAGGCCATCTCACGCATAGCAATGCCAACCTTCTAACGCATAGTAGCCTTCAACGCATACCTCCACTAATGGCAATTGCACCCTCCTTCCTTCACATCTACGTCCACGCCGAGCTGCCCTTTTTAACGCATGGCTACCAGCGGCAACTCTTGTCAAGCTTCAGACATACTCTCAACGCATAATCACTCCATCACATGTCCAACACTTAGCCACTTTTGCTCCCACACAACTCGGCCAATTTCTTTACTCAATACCTGTCCCATAGTTTCTTCTTACTTACCTTCTCCCAATGACAGCTATAGGGCTTACAGGAGCCCCTTGCCACTCCTCAAAATAATGGCACTCATGTTCTGATGGTCAGGTTGAGCTGGAAGCTTACCTAAGGACTTACTGTCCAATCTGTTCATAGTAGTTGCTAACTGGGTGATTTGAGTACCCAGGTTACTTAACCTCGTCCTAGTTTCTTGCTGAAACTGAATGGTATCCTTTTGCAGTTGATGGATATCCTGTTGAAATTTCAAAGAATTGTCGGCAAGAGATATAACTATGTCTTCTAGAGACATACCTAAAGAAAAAAGTTGTTAATTGTGATTTATGTTCTCATTTCCTCTTTGATCTCCTAGCCTAAAATTAGGATGGTCTCTCCACCCCAAATTATAGGTGTTGCTATGGGGTCATATTTCCTTTCAAATCTGCCCACTACATTAACCTCTAGAATCACACCATGCATTATAGACCTGGGGACATACATCGGAGGAATGTCCCACCATCAAACAAACACCACAGAATTTGGCTTGCTGCTAGTTCCGTCTTATTGCCATTTGTTTGACAAGGGAAATTAAGTTAGAAAGTTGAGATCTAAAGTCAATTACCTCTTGGGAGTTAGATGTAATTATTGAGTTTGCGATAGTTCCAAAGTGTTGAGAATTTTTTCCCATCGTTGAGATCAATTGCCTGGCTTCTGTTGAGGTTTTGTTAGCTAGAGCTCCTCTTGCTGCTGCACAGATGGTGCCCTTATCAGAAGAAAGCAAACTTGAGTAACAATACTTAATTAAGAGTTGACCAGATATTTCATGATGAGGAAAACTCGCATAGAGTTGTTTGTAGTGTTCCCAGTGTTCAAACAATGACTCTCCCGCTCCATGGGTTATCCCATAATTTTTTTTTCTGATACTGTTGGCTTTAGAGGTTAGGAAGAATTTCTCGAAAAACTATTTCTTTAGTCTGTTTCACATTTTGATTGACCTAGGTGGTTGATAATACAACTAATCCTTAGCGTCATCCTTAAGAAAAAAGGAAAGGCTCTAAGGTTTAGTTGTTCTTTAGTGACATTATGTAGCCTTATGCCGTCACAAACAATATGGAAGTCTTTTAAATGTTTGTGAGGATCTTCTCCTAGACTCCATTTTAATTGGGGCAATAGGTGGATAAGCCCCTACTTTAGTTCAAAGGAACCATGGTCTATGATGCGCACTTTTCGTGTTAATCGCAAGTGTACGGGTCAAGTTATAATATAAGATGGTTAAGTCTGAATATGGTTCCACTGAGGATCCAATTGTGACGGTTTAAGTTAATTAGCTATTCTAGAATTGAATCAATTTTATTTGAGGATTAGAATTTGAGTTGTGATTTTGAAAAACTACAAAGGAAGCAAGTAATGAATCCTTGTTTAATCCATTATGCAATATTCTAGGGTTCATGGATTTTATTGCAATTCTTATGCTTAAGTCTAGAAATATAAATCCAAGTTATTTTATCTAAAAAACCACCTTTCTCATGCAACTCAATCGATTACTAATTTCTTGAAACCAATACAAATTACATGACATTAAGCATAGTCTTTAGAAACTTTCATTGTTAACCTAACTATTTTTATAATAGATTAACAACAATTCATTGTTATGGATCTAGTTAGGCAACCATACATCTAACCTAACATTTGAAGATGGTGAATCAACAAGAATTAAGCACAATAACAATGAAAAGCATAATCATTACAACAAATCCATGAATAATCTACAATATCAACATAACTTCAGAAACAATTCATCAAAACCCTAAAACTAAAGAGTTTAGCCACTCATAGCTTTAAGCAACATATCATAAACAAATTAAGCATAGAAAGAGTGTAAAGAAAGGAAAACTTTACTAGGAAGAAGCCCTTGATTGAGGGAGAACCTCCAAGATGTCCTTCAGTGTTCACGTCAGGAACTTGAACGACACTAAGACTCTCTCTCGAACTCTCTTCTCTTTTCCTTGCAACCAACTCACTGAGGCTCTTTTGGTGTGTTTTTCTCTGATTTCTTGATGTGTTTTGGTGATTAGGGCTGCTGCAAACCCTCCAATTTATAGAGTTGGCTGCCCAAAATTCTTTCAAAAAATATAGATTCTTCAAATTAGGAAAGATGGCGCCGCGACGCTGACCGACATTGAAAGATGGCGTTGCTGCACTGCTTGATGGCGCTACGGTGTTGTGCATCATAAAAGTCTACCCTTGGCGCCGTGCTATAGTGTCGCGACGGAGCTGTTGCGCTGAAATTAGAGGTCGCTCTAGGGAAAAAGCGTCACGGCAGTGCCGTATCGGCGCTGCGGCATTGCCCTGTTTTTGGCAGTTTTGTATTTTTCTTCTCTTTTTCATTGGATGTTGGCTCGGTTTTGATCTTTTGGCTTTCAATTCTGATTTTCTTTATTTTAACTTGACAACCACTAGCAAACACGTGAAATCTAATATAAACTCTGTTAATTTGAGAGAATAAAAAGTGCTTGAGCACATTTCAAGCACTTTTTAGTCTGTGGATAGACTATACACAACGGTTGTTGTGTCATGTCTAGCTTAGATAACTCCCTCAAAGTCCTTTCTCGTGCTTTCCCCATCTTTACTTCAGGTTCTTCCACTTTCTCAGTTTCGTTCTGAGAAGCTTCTTGATACTCCTCTTTGTTCAATTCGTTGGGCTCAATGTTTTTCCAGTGAGGCTTTCCTTCATTCTCGACGAATTCTACGTTCTTCTATAGATATCTCTGCAAAGAAGTGAAGTCTAGGACTTCCAGAAGAATGAGTTATAAAAAAAACAAAACTCACACTCTAAAGGAATTCAAAAATTGACTAAGCAAGTTGCAAGATTCCCTAGCAACGACGACAATTTGTTCGAGGCCTACCGGGACCAAAAGCAAATAAAATAAAAACCACTATTACGAGCTTGTAGCAAGTAGGAACAGTTTGTCGCATAGGAAATCAAGGACAAACTTAGTGCAATTGATGAATGGTAACAAAGGGGGTTTGCTAATTGAGTGAAATTTAAAATGCACGTAATTAAATTGCAAGAAAATTTAAACAGAACTAGTTGCTTTTGGAAATCTGATTCGAGAAAAATCAACCAGGGATATGAATGTATTAGTTAACTTCTTATCATAGAAACTCAATTATAGAATTATTTGCTTTTAAATACACAACCATACTCCAATTTTACTCTAGAAGCCTCTAACTAATGATTAAGCAATTGATTCAGCAAGTACGTAAATCAACCTAAATCAATTACAATGAAAGAAAGCTTAATTCCCTAGAAATCAACGAGGTTTTGTTATGTACATTGGAGAAATAGTCTTTTTCGGGTGTCATTTTATTCCCAAAAAGAACCGATAAAAACAATCTACAATACCGAATCCAACTACCTATACTACAATGAGGTTGTACAAGTGGCAAGTCAGGGTCTATCCACAAGGAGATGCTAGAGGTGTTTTGTGAAGCTAATTCACTAGTTATAGCAGTGAAGGGGGGGGGGGGGGGGGGGGGGGGGG
>QLSR01000140.1:2270354-2317320 GCA_031780015.1 Citrullus colocynthis
GGGGGGGGGGGGGGGGGGGGGGGGAAGGGGAGGGATTGTGTGTGGCATAGAGATAAAATGCGGAAAATAAATGTGAAAAAGCAAAATAAAGGGCAAATGTAATCAAAGGGTGGAAAATCTAGTCTTGGGAGCAAGGGTTCCTATGTAACTTCTATCATTGAAATATCTTAATGAACATATAATTGATTATGCATTCACAATGGCTTACTCAATTCATCAAAATTTATCGACCCTACAAGTAGCTGAACGTTTAGAATAAACAGAGCAAGCATCCTAACCATTAATTAAGGCCTTAAGCCATAATTAATCTATATGTCTTAGGTCCTATTAGGTTGATAACCGATCAAATAGAATTAAAACATGTGCAATAAGACCTAGGATTCCATTGTGTGATTAATTAGTGTGAAGCCCTAACCTAATTAACTAATTAGTCTTTGAACCAAACTGAAACATGCATTCTAAGATTCAAAGTAGCTTAAAATCCTAGCATACTAGATTCACAAGTTTGCTATAGCTAGATGAAGGGGAAGACATCACGCAAGCTACAAAAACGTCTAGCATGGGATATACATCCAAGGGGAGGGGCGTCAATTCATCGAAGAAATATACGTCATGCAATTAAAATAGATTCAAAGAGGCATAATGCTAATACATAGTTCATTAAAATAAATCTCAATACATTACGTAAGAATTTGCTCCCAAGAACTAGAAAACTGCTTACTGAAACATTTTCTTTGACAAAGATTGAAGAGGAAGGAGTCCATGATTACAACCTAAAAAAATTGAAAAAACTAAGCTAAGATGAAAAAAAGAAAGAAAAAGAAGGTTGGGGCTGCATTCTTCTCTCTTTCTCCATCCTTCCTTTTTGCCCAAAAAAATGAAAGCATATATACAAATTTGCCAGAGTGCCTAGGCACTTGATACCCTAATTGAAGCGCTTTGGTGCTCCCTTACATCCCACGCTGTTTGATGATCAGAGCGCCAAGGCACTCCCATGAAAATTGTTCTTGGGTCTTTAGTGCCTAGTGTAGTGCCTAGGCATTACGCAACCTACGCCATTTTACCCTTTTGCCCTCCATTTGTTACTAGTTGCTCTGTTTTGACCCAAATTTCGTCTGGGAGGTCCGATAGTCTCTTTTTCTCGTTTTCCTGTCAAAATCACTAGAAACATTAAATTTCTGTGAACTAACAAGATTTAGACCGGGATAAATAACTCTTTTGGAGAGCTATCAAACACCCTCAACCTAAACCTTGCTAATCCTCATGCAAGAGAAAATTAAGCACACAAGCAAACAACAAAGAAGATTGACATTCAATTTACTCGAGCCTCAATGCAAATTATGCTACAAAGCTTAAGAAAATGAGAAACTAACAACAAGATAAGCCATTTAAGATTTTTCCTATTATTCCCTACGTGTGTGTGTGTGAAGCCACTTTCAAAGAACTCTTTAGACTCGAGAAAACCTTATGGCGTCCTCCATCCATCCTTCATCCTCTTTTTTTTTTCTTTTTTTTTTTTATTCACATTGGCTTATAGATTTATTATTCTTCTTAGTCTCACATTAAAATCCTATCTAGCAAGGTTACTCTCTCACCGATGGGGCCTTTCAGGGGTAACAATGGTCTTGGACACCATAAACCCATTCTAAGACCTAAGAGTAAAAATCTAAAGTCATTTGTGCACAAAAAGTCGAGGAATGCAATTTTTTTTTTTTTAAATAGGCTCATAAAGTTGCTCATTTCAATAAAATTAAGCAAAGAAGCATACAAGCATATCCTAAGTCGTCCTAGTCACACAAAATGCAAAAGATTTATGTGAGACTTGTGTGTACAAAAGTAGGACTAACAGGATGCAAAATAAGAATCAAAGGGCACAAGGCAACATGTAACTCACCCACCCCAAACCTAAAATGATGCATTGTCCCTAATGCATGCATGCAAGCAAGCACCATAGGACAAGTGAAAGGGAAATAGAGAACTTTCTTTGGAATTAAATCCATGAGGGGTGGGTTGCTTGGGCAACGTTAAATAATAGGAGGAAGTAACCTGAAAAATAAAATTCTAGCAACAAAAAAAAAAATAAAATAAAAACCTAACTTAGAGGTTCGTTGCTCTCTGAAAATAAAGGAGCATCATGGCGCTACCCTAGAGCGTGGCTGTTCTCTGGAAATTTCATCGCATGTCCATCCACTTTTTAAATAGCGCTGTGAAGCTACCTTAGAGCGTTCTGGCGCTATGTTGGTTTTCTTTACAAATACACAATTTTATCGTATAGATGAGGAGGTTGATTTTAGGATTTAATTTTGGGAGTTGTCAAGGTATCCACTGGGAGTAGATTTCTAGGTAGAGGCGACATCCTAAAGCTTTTAAGGGAGTAAAGATTTGAAGAGATCGTTGGGGTGCAATTTCGAATCAGTCAAGAACTCGACTCACATCTTCTTCTCTTTTTATTTTTCTGTTTCTTTGAGTTTGGTTGCATTATTAATATCTATATTTGTACTGTAGCCATGAGTAACTGATTTGTAGTCCTTAGGGTTTGATGTAGTTTTTGGATTTTGAGACTTAGTCAATTGTTCTTGAATTTATTGAATGCATGAACTACTTTGGCATGCTTATATTTATTGCTTTGGTCAAAGTTTGAATGATTTAGATCTAATGTCATGCTTGGTAGAGAGGGCATTAGATCGAAACTAGCATGTTTAACTGTTAATCAAATATGCATGTAAATAATAGAAGATTAATAGAGATTGGTAATAGAGGAACCTAGTGTTTTGCCTAATTAATTGATTATATGATAATGAGTTGATAATTAGGTGTTAGAAAAGGTTAAATTGGATAGAGAATACCTGGACAAAAGACTCTTAGGTTTCTAGTTAGCATATTGAGATCTAGACAATTAACTTAGCTTATCCATCAACGAAATCATCATCATCCTAGGACATGTCTGTGTTTAGTTTCGCCCCGATATCTATCTTTAATTTGGTTTCTAGGATTAATTTACATTGGTTTTCGTGACAATTGGGTTCCCTAAATAAAATTGAAAGAATCTCTGAGTAGCTAAAAGTTAACAAAACCAATTTCCGAAATGACGATACTCGGCCTTGGTTGTTTTAAACTATATTATTACTAAAGGTGTCCGCTTGCGCATATCAAATTTTTTGGTCCACCTAGAAAAACTAGAAAAATTGAAAAAAAAAAAAAAAAACCCTTGAGAATAGAATGTTAAAAGTTCTAAGTTCAAACATCAAAAGACTTGTAATAAAACATGGAAAACTAGCTGGAAGCGTCTGTCTGGTCCCATGAAAATATCACAGATTCTTTTTGCTCATTATCGAATGTGTCCTTGCCCTTACCTGAAAAATATTTCATAATGAAGGATGATTATAAGAATACTCGGTAAGTAACCTCACTATTGGGGTCAGTCTATGCATACGTATCTATCGATCACAGTAACATTGTAAGCTCTACTTTTATCTTTGGAAGATGGCAAGCAAAGTAGGCGAGTGACTGAGAAAAGATGGCTAAGAGCCTTTGGCTTGAGTGGCTATGCGTTGGCTGGGTTGAGGTATGCGTCCATGAGAGTGAGCATGGGTGATGGTTGGAAAATAGTTGAAGACCTTGGAAAGTCGAGCCCAAGCATGAGGGTTGATGCATTGGCTTATTGAGGCATGCGCCTGAGAGGTTGAGCACGGGTGATGGTTGGTGCTATGTGTTTGTTGAAGCCGTTGGGCAAGTGGCCATGCGTTGGTTGATGATAGTAGGGGGTTGTGTTGGAGAAGTATGCGTTCAAGATAGCCTATGGGACAGACACATGATGCTACGTGTCCAAGCTAGCATTCAAGTTTGCCAAAGGGGGTTGCATTCGTATGGTGAAGGAGTCATTTTGTTTATTGGAAGATAAAACAAAATAAAAGAGAAAGTAAAAGTAAGTCGGCAGCTCGTTTAAGTATGTAAAGCTGAGTTTTCGATCATGTCTTGCATTTTCAAAAGCTTCAACCGATTCCATTTTTTAGCTGAGCAACAAAGAAAGGTAGAAGAAGGAGTCTAGAGCAAATTTGAGTAGAATTATGACCGATTTTGTGCTGTAATTGAAGCTGGAATAGAAGGTTTGATTGCTGTCATGCAATTAGAGCAAGGACTGGTATTTAGAGGATAGCAAGCTGTGGAGATCGAGTTTATGGCTGAGAATTTGAGGTTAGTAAGTTAACTCAATTTATAACAATTCTTATGAAGGATGGTTGAGCTGAACTTGAAGAGAAACATGTTAAATTTTAGGTGGAAGCGACTAGTACGGATTTTGGAGCAACTCGAAGTAACTTAAAAATATCTATCGAATGAAAAGAAGTTAAGCTCTAAAATCTTGAGGTAAGCTAGAAAACACATTTCTTTACAAGTTTGAAGAAGGGAAGAAGTTTTAATTTAGGCTGGAAATGCTACTTTTAATAGATAGAAGTGAAAACAGAAGTGAAGGCAAAAGCTGTGGGAGAGGGGTATCGCTGGAAAAGCAGCGGCACTGAAAGATTAAGTGTGAGCAGGAAGATGGGTGTCGCTGGTATCGCTGGAGGCTTTGCGTCTCACAACTCTCGCTGAGTATCGCTAGTCTCATTGATTAAGTAAGTCTCGCTGGTCTCGTTAGTCATGGTATCGCTAATACAGTTTTGTTAGCAACTCAGTTTCGCTACTTAGTCTCGCTGGTTGTTTGAAATCTCGCTCATTAATGATTATTTTGATGGAAATTGGTCTCGATAGTGAACCATTGAACAAGTGTAAATGTTTAAAGCTTGTTGGTTATGTTAAAGGAATTTTAAGGAAAACTAATAAAGGGAAATGTATTATTACAGGCCGAGAAGAGCTAGGAAATGTGTATAATTCGCTAGGCCTAGGACAAGTAGTGAGTGACACTTGTATTTAAAATGTGTTTACTTTGAACAAAGTTTCATTGTTGAAAGATTATGTTTGGAACATGGTTATATGATTATGCTTTCATGAGTTTTAATGTGCATATTATGTGTTTTATATTGAAAATCGTTTAAAGCATGCTGATTGTTTAATGAGTTTATGAAAAACATGCTGTTGTTAATTTATGATTTAAAGGAAAGCATTGAAGCTTGTGAATGAAATTGTAAATATTTGAGATGTTAAAAACTCGTGAATTAATATTATGTCATTTTTAAACGTGATGTTTTTTAATGATGTTTGTGAAAAGACTTGCAATGTTGAAGGACACGGAGAAGGCATGTAGGTAGTCGGGCTATGAAAATGGTTCCCAATGTTGAAGGACTTGGAGAAGGCATATGGGTAACCTGAGTATAGAGATAGCCCCTAATGCTAAAGGACTCGGAGAAGGCATGTGGGTGGCCTAAATCTCTTATATGGGGCCCGGTACTGAAGGACTCAGAGAAGGTACTCGGGTAACCCAGGATATGATACCTATGTGCACAAAAAGGCATGATTGCTGTTGTGTTAAGATTACTCCACGCAGCTAAAGATTTTCGACATTGGGTGTGTCAAGATTACTCTACCCCAACTTAGGATGTTTTTGACGTTGAGTAACATTGAGCTCCGCTCCGCCTCAACTAAGGAAAATGTTTTTGAAATAAACTGAATTTTTGTGTATCTTTTTATGAAATAAACATATATGATTTGACAATGCTACTTGAGCATGTTTTGCATTGGATATGATTTTGAATCGAAGGTTTTATACGTATTGTTTTATAATGTTCATACCATGATTAGTTTCCGAGCTAAAGGAAAGTATTTACAAAGCAAGTCACTCACTAGGCAACCTAGCTCATGTTTTCCTTACTTTTCTGTTTTCCAGGTAGCGAGCGAGTCCGGGGTGCTTAGCCTCCACAGAAACTCGTTTGGGCCCATCAGTAGTATATTACTGGCTTATATTGCTAAGTGTTGGGACAAGGCAAGTAAAATGTGGCTTTGCGTTGTTAGAGAAAAGTAGCCGAGAGTGAAATAGTTAAGCATGGGCCAAGACTATGCGTTGGTGAAAATAAAGAGGAATATTGTTCTTTTGAGTGACCATGTTTCGAAGGTGAAAATCACGAAGAGTTATGAGCTGAAGCAGTTACTTGCGTTGGAAGATGAATTTATCATTGGTGGGGAAGGAAGTGATTGAACAACTATGCGTTGGTGAGGTTGCATGCGTTAAGGTCTCCATGCGTTGGAAACGGACATAACTGATTGAGTTGTATGTGTTGAAGGCAGGAGGCGTTGAGGACACCATGCGTTGAGGTAGGCTGCGTTGAACGCCTTACCTTGAATTGAGAAGGGAAACCACGCACGCCAGCTTGCATAAGAGAGTTAAGTCGGCAGTATATATTGGTAAGTAAATTGAATATTTTATCATTTTTAGACATTTTCGAGAGCTTAAGTCGGTTCCATTTTTCAGACGAACTACAAGTGAAGGTAGAAGAAGGTGTTCTTGTGGATTTCGGGTAGAATTTTACTCGTTTTGATATCGAAATCTAAGCTGGAATAGCACTTTATTAGCGGACACACAAGCTGGACAGTATCGGATGTTTGGAGTGAAACGAATCAAGGAGATCAAGTCTAAGGCTGAAATTTTAAGGTTAGTAAGTTAACTCAATTTTGAACAACTTTTATGAAGGATGTTTGAGTTGAAAAGGAATAGAAACATGTAAACTTTTAGCTGGAAGTGACTGATAAGGAATTTCTGTGCAATCTGTAGTAGTGCGGAGGAATCTAGCAATATCTAACGAACAAGGACAAGTTTGTAGAAGGACAGAAGTTCTAAATTTGGCTGGTAATATGATTTGTAACAGATAGAAGTGAGAATAAGAGGGAAGGCAGAAGTTGTGGAAGATAAGTATTGCTGGACTGCAAGTAACGCTAAGAGTTTAAGCGTGAGAAGTGAGTCGGGTACGCAGGTGTTGCTAGAAGCCTTGCATCTCACAATTCTCGTTGGGTTTCGCTAGATCTCGCTGATCAGGTGAGTGTCGCTAGTCTTGCTTACCCTGGTATCACTAGTGCGTACAGTGAAGTCTAGTCTCGCTAGTGCTCTCGCTAGTAGAGTTGAATCTCGCTCATTAAGATTTATTGATCAAATATGAATGGTTAAAGTTTGTTGGTTATGGAAAGGAAGTTTAGGGAAGCTTAACCCAAGAAATATGTATTTTTAGGCCAAGAGGAGATAGGAAAGGCATATAATCCATTCAAGGCCTAGAAAAGAGTTGTGAGTGACACTTTTTTTCTTGTTTCAACAATTCTATTGTACATGTCAGTTTGGTTTTTCTTATTTATTGATGTTTTTGCTAAACGATATTGAAAAGCAGATTTATGGATTGATATTGATTTATGAAATGCCCTATTTTCTTATGAAAGATTTGACTATGAACTGTTTTGTACAAAGTATTGTATTAAACTAAAGGAAAAATGTTTTAGAGGAGGCTCAATGATGAAGGACATGAGAAGGCATGTAAGTTTTCCCGGGACCTAGTACTGATGGACATAGAGAAGGTACTTGGGCAACCCGCCATGTTCCTATGTGCACATAGAGGTTATATGCTGGTGCATTGAGTCTTCGAGTCTTATTTGTTTTCGACGTTGGGGCGTTGAGTTTTGCTCCGCCTCAACTAAGGGAAAGTGTTGTAACCATACTGTTTTACTTATGAATTATTGAAAAACCATGTATGATTTGATAAGAGCATTTAAACGTGATTTAATCAATGAAAATGTGATGATTCTATGTTTTACTCATGTTTAGAGTTTGTTTAAATTCTGATGATTTTCGAACTAAAGAATTTGTTTAAAATTAGTCACTCACTGAGTTGTTAGCTTATGTTTTCAAGTTTTTCTTTCCCCTCCAGGTAGCAAGGACGTTCCTGGTGCTTTGCCTACTCCAACTCGCCCTGCTTAAGCTTCGAGTTTCCAGAAAATTGTCCTGTTTTGCAAAGTTACTTGTATGTAAAACCTTATATAGGTGGCATGTAGACCTAGTTGTACATTTACTGGGAGTTGAAACATGGTTTTGTACAAGGGCTTTATGGAAGAGTTGTATTCTGAATTATCGTTATGTATATAATTTCTTATATGTTATGGTTGATATATATTTAGGAGTGTTATGTATGTTGTGATTAGTATGGGACAAGTGTGTTAGTGGATGGTATGCGTCACAAAAGGGGTGATGTATGTTGTCTTCACATCTCTTCTCGGGTTGGGTAGAGTAGCCTAGGAGGGGGTGTGACATAGAGGGTTAAGGGTGTTGTTGTGAAACTTACGTAAGTATATGTTTTGAGTGGAAAACAATGTTTGTAAGATAACTTAACCCTGGTTAAAGTATGATGTTCAAGTATTGTGTCTAACTGCTTATTAGGTGACGGTTAAATTTTATGGTTGGCAGCAGGTGCCATAAGAGGGTCGGTGTCTGCTGTCATCACACTTTCTCTTGGGTTAGGAAGGTACCTGGGAGGGGGTGTGACAAACATACTAGTGAATCAGAAAGATCACAGTAACGTAGCTAGTATTATAAGGGCAAATTGTTGCTTGTTGAACTTATAACTTATCACATATTATCTATAGGTCCCGCAACACAATACATAGTGCATTCTCATCATTTTAGTATGTGCATAACATGGTTACTTCATACACATAGCATATCTTAGAGGCCTAAAACATGCTTTTAAATTCAACTAAAGCTAACACTGTAGAATTAGAGTGCCTGACATGTAGGCATTTTGATAGTAAGACCACTTACCTTGAAATTAGACCCAGTAATAAGCAAATTAATCTCCCTCTTGGAGGTAAATCTTGGATCAAGGCCCCTAACACAAAATCACGAACAAACTCAACTCCAAACTCTAGGGTCTCATTCCAAAAGACAAATTTAACTTACAAAACTCCAAATTACTTACCCAACAAGTGATTTGATCCAAAACCATTTCAAAACTTTAATCAAATAATCAAACTTACGCATAGACCAGCAATAAAAATTAATAACTAAAAATTGAGCAATTAATCTTAATCCAAAAGGGGCACAAAGCCTAATTAACCAAATCCACCAAAAATAACCTTAAGAATGTCAGACAACCCATTTTCGACTTCAAAACTCCTAATCTTATTAGGATAAACCCTCTGCAGAGATTTTAAATCAAATATTTAATAATATCCAATATTAATAAATATCTATCCAAATAATATCTCATATTAAATGGTTTAAAATATTTAAACCTTATTTAAATATTTATTTTCTGTAGAGTCTTTCATTTGGATCTCATCCAAATTAAATAATTAATTATTTTAATCCAATTCAAATAAATTAAATTCTCCCTCTATTTATTTTCTACAGAAACTTTAGTTTGGATCGAATCCAATTCAAACCAATTAATTAATTCCCTCTCTGTTTATTTTCTACAGAATCTTTAATTTGGATCTCATCCAAATTAAATAATTAATTATTTGAATTCAATTCAAATTAATTAATTAATTAATTCTCCCTCTATTTATTTATATGAATTTTATTCAAATAAATAATTAATTATTTGAATCATATTCAAATAAATTCATTCTCTATATTTTAAAGTTATAATTTGAATCACATTCAAATAAAATTTATAATAAATCATGCAATTAAATTTTTCTTTCAACATAGTGATCCTTGTTGGTCTGTAGTGAGCTAGCAAAGGATCTTATGGACTTACAAATCAGAAGCTACAACGATATCAGATTAATTGGCTAAACTCATTAACCATATTAATCAATATTTGTTAATTGTGAGTACACTCCACTAAAGTCCCACAGTGCCCTCTTCTCACTGCAGATATATTTATGTGTCCATGGATATAGACCAATAATAGCAAATTAGTCCTTCACAAGTGTCCGTAACACCATCTGGGTCTAATTACCGTTTTACCCCTAGGTTACTTCTAAATCCTTAAGTACCAATGCTTCTCTAATGAAAAACCTGTTTATGGTCCAACCATTAAACAGAAACCCCTCTCAGGCCAATGAGAGGGTAGGGCCCTTTGTTCAAGTCCCGGAGATACCATTTAAGGGAACACTTATCTACTTACCCTAAAAATGGGTATGAGTGAATTCCATCTTGTAGAATCATGTCCCCAACTCCCCACTCGATCTTGTCCCCAAGATAGTAGGCATATTGAGTCGGCAAACAGCCACTCTCACCCCATACAAATAAAAGGACAATCCCTCAAGAACAGGAGTTCATAATATACTCAGGATTAAGACTAAGTTGTCTAGGTCATCCTATTGAAATAGAAACCTAACTAGTCAACGGAGTTACATCTAGTGATTATTATTTCGTGGTCCGGTCTTATGCAAACTCATTGCATAGGATATCTCCACTTGTATGTCACCTACACGAACGCGTTAGATCATTGCGTTTGAATCAAATACAAAGTGGGTCATATCCATAGTGTCATTAGGATAACGTACCCAGTCTTATCCCTATACTATAAATCTTTTAGACTATATCTTGAACATTGATCTTCATATGCCCCCACATATAGTTCAAGCCTCATAAAACAGCCTAAGATGTTAGTGACGGATGCAATTTATTGCCCAATTCCCCAAGAAATAAATTTTTCTAACTTACCCACAATAGTAATGGCAAGCCGGGTTGAACACAGGGAGCCCTCGAATTTCACAGTTGAAAAGTTTTCAATTCAAGGTAACAAAAAAGGAGGTTTGAAAAAGGTTGATTGCAAGAAAAGGTAAATTTCATGAAAATAAAATGCGGAAAGTAAAATAGAGCAAAAATTCAATGGAAGAAGCTCTAGCTTGGGTTACGCTTGCTTTGTTCGAGTTCTTATCATTAGTTGGTCATTACTAAATTCATTGAAGCTAGCACCTAATCAATTCAACCGGAAATGCCAGAATTGAATTGCCTTAGTCGACAAGTTAGATTTAAGCAAAACGATGAAAAACATGCATAATTTGACTAAACCTAACCACATTAAGCTCAAAGGAAAAGTAGGGAGACATGCAACTGGAAAGACCTATATTGAATGTCCTACCTGTTTAATCCTAAATTGATTAGAATAATGTGCATCACCATCTAGATTTGCAAACTAACCTAACCTATTGCTTCCTATGATTGACATACAACAAATTGTCACGAATTGTAATACAACCAAAAGCAATAATCAAAATAAACACCAGCATTCCAAATTGATCATATTTCTTGAAAACTCGGAATTAAATCATGCATACATTGAATTAAGTTCAAAACCTCAAGAGAAACATCAATTACAATTAAAAATCCCTAATACCCAAGCTAGAAAACGTTACCTTAGTCTTGATACATGCTTGTTCACTCAATAATTGTTCAAAGAAATTCTCCTCAAGATGAAAAGAAGGAAAAATGCAGTGAAAAACTCTAAAAACAGACTTAGGACTCGGGTTGCTTCCTCCCCCGAATGGCTAGCGGCTAGGGCTGATTTAAGCCAAAATTAAAATGGCGCCGCGGCACTGACGGTAATTTCTCCGCGTTTACTTTTCGGAGCACTGCAGCGCTTGCTGCATTTCTTTAGCAAAGCATCTCGGGAAAAAGCGCAACAGCTGCGCCTAGGCCGTGCCGAGGCTTCAAGGGAAATTTTGTCCTTCTGGAGTTTTATCTCCTGGTTGATGCTGTGGAACTTCGCTTTGGTTCGTTTTGGCCTGGTTTTGGTGCTAACACCCCATTCTACCTATTAAGTTTCGAAACCTACAAAATAACACAATAGACACATTAAACAGCACAACAATCTCGAGTTAAGCTGAGGAAGATAGCACATTTTAGGTGCTATCAGTTAGTTTATTGGATTTAGGGTTATTAAGACAAAACAAGCAAAAACAATCAATAACGCTTACTGGAGTAACACATCAATAACTCTTTATTACTGATTTAATTACAATCAAATTATTAAATTTACAATCTACGAGTTTTAGGGCATAAAACCCAACAGTGGCCGCCCTCGCACCTTAGGACTTTGCTGCAATTATACGAGCAACCACTTTAATAGATAACCATTTGAGTAGTGGGCCTCAACAGATCTCTTACCACGGTACTTCGTCAAGGCAGAAGAGGAAGTTCGATCAGGCTAGTTGAACCAATAGAGATCTCATCGGTCGGTTGGGAGGTTGCGACCAGCTTAGGCTTAGAGGTCGCAACCGAATCGCAATAATGATAAACCTTTGTGTGGTAGTTGCAAGTATCATCATTGGGGTAAATGTATTGTAGGTACTAGTGTAAGCCCCACACTTAGCTTTGGAAGATGGCAAGCTAAAGAAGGGTGAGTGAAGTGTTGGCCGAGAGCCTTTGGGCATAAAGTAGCATGCGTTGGAGAGGTGTCATGCGTTGGTGAGGCTACCATGCGTTGGAGGACTGCTTCCATGTGTTGGTGGGTTGCTAGCATGCGTTAGTGAGGTTGCTATGAAGTAGCTTGCGTTGGCCAACTTATTTTCAAAGAAAAAAAAATAGAGAGAAGTGGAAGTTAAGTCGGCAGCTTATTTAAGTGTATGAGTTGAGTGCTTAATCATTTTAAACATGTTCAAAAGCTCAAATCAGTTCTATTTTACAGTTGAGAGACGAATAAAGGTAGGAGAAGGTGTTTAGGGCAAAGTTGTGGAGAATTCAGATCGGTTTCGTGGTAAAACTGAAGCTGGAACAGTGGGTCTTGCTGCTATCGCGCAATCCGAGCGTGGTTTGGTGTTTGGAGAAAAGTGAGCTAAAGAGATTTGATTTAGGGTTGAAATTTTAAGGTTAGTAAGTTAACTCAATTCCTAACAATTTCTATGAAGGATGTTTGAGCTGAATTTGAAGAGAAATATGTAAAATCTTAGGTGGAAGTGAATGTTATAGATTTGCTGAGCAATTGGAACAGCTCAAAGACATTTGGGAATATCTATCAAACGAAGAAGAGTTATGCTCTGAAATATTGAGGTAAGCTAGAAAACCTATTTCTTTATAAGTTTGTAGAAGGAAAGAAGTTTTCAATTTGGCTGGAAATGCAATTCTTAACAGACAGAAGTGAGAATAAGAGGAAAGGCAGAAACTGAGATAGTTGGGTGTTGCTGGAACAGTAGCGACACTAAAAATTTAAAAGAGAGTAGCGAGATGGGTGTCGTTGGTAACGCTGAAAGCTTTGCGTCTCATAATTCTCGCTAGGTATCGCTAGGTATCGCTGCTCAGGTGAGTCTCACTAGTCTTGCTCACCATGGTATTGCTAGTACAGTTTACCTGTAGTTCAATCTCGCTAGTAATCTCACTAGTTGTGTGGAATCTCGCTTATTAATGATTTTTTTGATGAAGTTGGTCTCGGTGATGAAATATTGAATAAATACAAATGTGTAAACTTAATGGTCTGTAAAAAGGAACTTTAGGGAAGTCTAACACGAGAAATGTGTTATTACAGGCCAAGAAGAGCTAGGGAAGGTGTATAATCCACTCAAGGCCTAGAACAAGTTGTGAGTGACACTCGATTCTAGAAGTGTTTATTTCAAGCATAGTTTCTTGTTAAAATACATGTTTGAAACTTGATCATGTGGTACATTTTCATGAGTTTTACGTGTGTGTCATGTGCTATGTAATGAGAAGTATTTGATGTATACTGGTTGTATTATGAGTTCTGTGAAAGGCTTGCAAGGTTGTATAATGAGCTGAGTACAGTATACAGTTATGATTATATGGTTAAACGAAAGCATGTAAGTATGTGAATAGTGATGTGATTAATGAAATGTTTCAAACGCATGATTTACGTTATGTTAAATTTTTTTTTTTTTTTTATCTAAATGACTCCCAATGCTGAAGGACTTGGAGAAGGCATGTGAGTAATTTATGTATGAAAATGGCTCTAATGCTGAAGAACTAGAAGAAGGCATGTGGGTGGCTGGGAATTTGTTAAGGGCCCAGTACTGAAGGACTTAGAGAAGATACTCGGCGACCTTGGTTATGTAAAATGTGTATTGACGCTGATGTGTTGAGATTACTCCACACAGCTAAGGATTCCCAACATTGGAAGTGTTGAGATTACTCCGCCCCAACTAAGGTTATTTTGACGTTGAGTAGCGTCGAGTGCCGCTCCGCCTAAACTAAGGAAAGGTTTCAAGAAACCAGTGTATGTATATCTTTTCCTCAGATGCATATGTATGTTTAAGCTATGGATTATACATGTTATTGTTGGTTTATAGCTAGATACTATGTTTTGCTTACATTGTTTAAGGGAGACTCTTAGCTAGCCACTCACTGGGCGTTTTAGCTCACGTTTTCCTTGTTTCTCTGTTTTCTAGGTAGCGAGCGTGGCCGGGATGCTTAGCCTACAGAAGATACTCGTCTAGGATCGTCTTCAGAGTCTAGTAACTTGATAATGGATGTTGTGAGAAGGTCAGTGTCTACTATCTTCACACTCACCCGTGGGTTAGAAGGGTACCTGGGAGGGGGTGTGACAACTAGAGTTTGTTTCTGGTGTGGATAAGAGGGCCAAATGGTTGAGAGCTGCCCCAAAAAGAATATGGAACATAGTGGTGCTGGGACGTCGAAACAGACACATCAGGGAAAGGTGTATGTTGCTACCCGCCAAGATGCTAAGGACTCCAATTCGGTAGTGACAGGTACATTCCATATCTTTATCCATTATTCGACTAAAGTTCATGACATTCTTTTATTTTTGCTATTTTTGTGAGCCAAGTCATACTAGAACTAGAGCCCTTGGGTCCAGGTGTTTTTTATATCCACTACCGCTAGAGTGAGTTTTGTAGGTTACGAAAAAAAGTTAAAGGCTGTCAATTAGTAGTCTCAAAGTGTGTGTTAAGTGCGACCTTGATCGTTCTAGACATGAGTGATTTCAACGTGATTCTTAAGATGGATTGGTTGGTTAAAAACCAACCCAATATAGACTGTTTCCATAGAAAGGTGTTGTTTAAGCCACCCAGGCAAGCAAGTTTCAAGTTCAAAGGATCTAGGAGTGGGGTTGTCCCGAAGGTAGTTTCTGCTCTAAATGCTAAGAAACTAATCGACTGGGTTGTGTGGGCTTTCCTAGCCAACGTTGTCGAGACCAAGCGACTAGAAGGCTTAGTGGATTTAGTGCTAGTAGTGAAAGAATTTTCAAATGTTCTTTCCGATGACCTTTCAGGATTTCCTCCTATTTGAGAGGTAGATTTTTGTATTGGATTGAAGCCAGGGACAACTTTTATTTCTAGGGCTCTTTACCAAATGGCACTGGTAGAAGAAAGAGCTAAAGATACAAATCCAAGAACTATTAGACAAAGGCTTCATCTGGCCTAGTGTATCCCCATGGGGTGCCCCGATTCTCTTTGTAAAAAAAAAGGACGAATCTATGCATTTGTTTATAGGTGATAGAGAACTGAACAAAGTGACTGTTAAGAACATGTATCCCCTTCCTAGGATAGATGGCCTCTTTGATGAATTACACGGAGCAACAGTGGTCTCTAAGATTGATTTGCAATTAGGTTACCACTAGTTGAGGATAAGGGACGAAGATATTACAAAAATGACCTTTAGACCGAGATATGGACATTACGAATTCATAGTGATGCCTTTTGGCGTAATGAATGCACAAACAATCTTCATGGAATTAATGAATTGAGTGTTCAAGGAGTTCTTGGACAACTTTGTAATAGTTTTCATTGATGATTTACTAGTGTACTCCAAGTCAGATGAAGATTGGCCTCCTTCAAGAGGCCCATTTGATTTTTGGCCCATTTTTTAGAAACAAATGAAGATTGGCTTTTGCTTACGTTAGCCACAGGTAAATGTACGACTTTGCCCCTGAGAACTATTTGTGCACCTGCCTACAGCCAGATTACTCGATACTCGATGCTCGATGACACAATTACTCGATATATGTTAACTTGCTCTTCAATAGTCAAGATGCTCGATGAGTCAATTACTCGACTCATGTTAACTCGATCCTCGATAGACAGAAACTCGTTAGTCATACTCGATTACTAGATATGCTAGTTACATGTTCCACGATTGAAATCGATTGTTACTTGATACACAATACACTCAATACTCAGTAGTAGCCAACTTGATAGTCATGCTCGATACAAAATGGACTTTCACACGCCACTTTCCTCTTGATTTGTAATTAATGCTTCTTTACTAACATACACAATTTGGAGAATTTGCTGAGATTGCTTATAATTCATTCAAATCAAATGTCTGAAAAGTGGAGTAATTTTTTTTATTAACAAAGAACAAACACAAACGAAACCTCACTCCATCACTTTCCCTACAAAAAACCCCATTTTATTGAACTGAACATGCTGGAAGAAAAAAAGTTATAAAGGCAATTAGATCATTGTAGACGATCAATATCACACCTCAAGTGAGTCAATTTTCTTGTTTTTTTCTATTTTATTTTCTGACGTTGTGTGAGACCTAAGAACGTAACAAAGATAACAAGTGAACTGACAGTAAGTGTGCCATTCTGAACACAAACGAGACGAGCGAGTAGCTCTTAGTGGGGCTACGATGAGGGGAGAGAAAATGTATGAAACAGTGACTATCGAGGAGATAGGACTGAGAATTGTGTGTCGAGTGGTGAGGAGCGAGTAGTGTGTGTTGGGAAGAGAAGAACGAGGAGTGAGTATTTTACAGAGCCGTTTTTTCCTAATTGATTCTTTTCTCTGATATTTTTATTGAATGATGGACAAAAAGTATCTGTACATTCGTTATGGTGGAACATGGGACGACACGGAAGAACGATATACTGGAGGTTGTTTGAAGGCCATCCTAGTTTCGAGCACACTGACATTTGTAGACTTGGTGAATCTAGTATATGAACTCACCCAAGTTAATTCGTCAGAGTTCAACGTTATAATGAGGGTAAATTTAAGTCAGATATTGATTCTCCTCTAGTACTCTTAATGGACAATGCTGATTTCGAATTTCTCCTCTCGGAGTATGATCGTAGTAGACCTCAAATACTCGTAAGTCTAAATGAAAGTCATCAGCGGTTTGGGAATGGTACTAGATTTGAGACTTGAGTCAATGAGGTTGATCAATAACCTGTCAGTGGAGCAGATGTCAATGAGCATGGCATTTTCCCATTGACTATATCATTGGAAAACGACAACATCAATGATAATATGGCAAAACGTACTACAATCGAATGTTGGAGTAGAAGAGGATGCGACGGAACTAGGGTTAAGGCGTGTTTAAACGAGCATGTGATGACACAAGAGGATGGGAACGTACATGTTAATGCGACGACATATGCAATATATGCTAACGTGTTGCGTCCAACTCTAGTTGGTTTAGGGAGTGGTTGGTCCACTAGAAATAAAGAATAACCAAATCTAATTCTGTCAAATGAATTTGGTCATTTTGTTGGGAACGTGTCTCATGCAAGTGAAGCATCCGAACCATCTAGTAGTAACTCCAGAAAAGTGGACTTGATCATGCAACAACATTCTTCATCCGGGTTAGAGATGGTATCGAAGTAGGCCAGATTTTCTTCAGTAAGAATGACGTGAAAATGAGGCTAGCAATGTTGGCCAATAAAAACAATTTTGAACTGCAAGTTAAGAAATCAAACAAGAAACTTTATAGTGTTTGATGAATACACTCGACTTGTAATTGGTCCGTACGAGCAATAAAAATGGATGGTTGTGATATTTTTAAGATCTCAAAGTGCACGCCCAACCACATATGCTTGATGGAAGTTCTAAATCATGACCACAGGTAGGCTGGCGTGTAAGCACTGGCTTATAATACTAAGTGTTAGGAGAAGGCAAGTGAAATGGTGCCTATCCGTTGCTAGCGGAAAAGTAGCCGAGAGTAGAAGAACTAAGCATTGGCCAAGACTATGCGTCGATGAAAGCAGAGAAGAGCATTTTTCTTTTGAGTGGCGATGCGTTGAAGGCGAAATCACGAAAAGTTATGAGCTGAAGCAGTCACTTGCCTTAGAAGAAAAGTTGATCATTGGTAGGGAAAGAAATGTTTTTGACCTACCATGCGTTAGTAAGGTTGCCATGCGTTAAGGTCCCCATGCATTAAAGAAGAGTATAATTGATTGAATTGTATGCGTTGAAGGTAAAAGGCATTGAGGGCACCATGTGTTGAGGGTGGTTATCTGCTGAGAGTGTTGATGGTAGGCTGCGTTGAGTGTCTTACGTTGAATTAAGAAAGGGAACCCTGCGCCCCAGCCTGCCTAAGAGAGTTAAATCGGCAGTACATATATAGGTAAGTGAATTAAATATTTTATCAGTTTTAGACATTTTCGAGAGCTTAAGTCTGTTCCATTTTTCAGATGAACTACAAGAGAAGGTAGAAGAAGGTGCTCTTATGGATTTTGGATAGAAGAATACTCGTTTTGTGTTGAAATCTAAGCTGGAACAGAACGTTGTTTGTGGACGCACAGACTGGACAGTATCGGATGTTTGGAGTGAAACGAATTGAGGAGATCGAGTCTAAGGCTGAAATTTTAAGGTTAGTAAGTTAACTCAAGTATGAACAACTTTTATGAAGGATGCTTGAGTTGAAATGGAATAGAAATATGTAAACCTTTAGCTGGAAGTTATTGATAAGGAATTTTTGTGCAATCTGGAGTGGTACGGAGAAATCTTGCAATATTTGACGAACAAGGACAAGTTAAACAACAAAAATTTGAGGTAAGCTAGAAAACATATTTCTCTACATGTTTGTAGAAGGAAAGAAGTTCTAAATTTGGCTGAAAATATAACTTTTAACTAACAGAAATGAGAACAAAAGGAAAGGAGGAAACTCTGCTGTCGGGTGTCACTGGAAGTTGGTGTTGCTGAGAATTGGAGAGTGAGTAGCAAGACAAATCTCGCTGGTGGTGCAGAGGAGCTTTTTGTCTCACAAATCTCGCTAACTCTCGCTAGGGCTCGCTCCTCAGGTAATCTCGCTAGTCTCGTTTATCCTAGTGTCGCTAGTATCGTTGTCCTGTTGGGCAGTTTCGCTAGTAATCTCGCTGGGAATGTGGGATTTTCGTTGGTAATCTTGCTTACTAGGTTTACTTTGGAAAAAGGGGAGGCTCGGTGATGAATCATGATTTGAGTTTAATTATGCAAACTAAACAATCAAGTAAAAGAAACGTAATGTAAGGAAAAATGTTTATTTTAGGCCAAGAGGAGATAAGGAAGGCGTATAATCCACTCAAGGCTTAGAAAGAGCTATGAGTGACACTTTTCTTGTTTTAATGATTTCGTTATACATGTTAGTTTGGTTTTCTAATTTATTTATGATTTTGTGATCAATCAATTTACAAAGCATAGTTTATGTTTTGTTAAACGGTATTGAAAAGTATGTTTGTGAAATGTTATTGATTTAAGAATTGCCTTGTTTTCTCATGAAAGATTTGTATATAAACTGTTTGTATAAAGTATTGCTTTCCTTAAAGGAAAATGTTTTAGAGGAGATTCAGTGCTGATAGACATGGAGAAGGCACGTGAGTTTCCCCAGGACCAATACTGAAGGACATGGAGAAGGTACTTGGGCAACCCCCCATGTTCCTATGTGCAAATAGAGGTTATATGCTGGTGCGTTGTGTTCTGCTCCGCATCGAGCCTTATTTGTTTTCGACGTTGGGGTGTTGAGTTTTGCTCCGCCTCAACTAAGGAAAAGTATTGTAACCATACTGATTTATTTATGAAATGCTGAAAAACCATGTATGATTTGATAAAGGCATTTAAACGTGATTTAATCAATGAATATAAGATGATTCTATGTTTTACTCATGCTGTCGGAATTTGTTTAAATTCTGATAATTTTTTAACTAAAATTAGTTTGTTAAAAATTAGTCACTCACTGGGCTGTTAGCTCATGTTTTCAAGTTTTCTTTTCCCTCCAGGTAGCAAGGACGTTCCAGGTGCTTTGCCTACTCCAACTCGCCTTGCTTAAGCTTCGAGTTTCTAGAAATTTGTCCAGTTTGAAGAGTTGTATGTATGTAAAACCTTATATAGGTGGCATATAGACCTAGTTGTACATTCGCTGGGAGTTGAAATATGGTTTTGTATAAGTGCCTTGTGGATTAGTTGAAAGTTTGAATTATCGATATGTATATAACTTTCTATATGTTATGGTTTTGGATGTATGAAGGAGCAATATGTAATGAACTCACAGGATTAGTTTTTAGTGAAATGGATGGTATACATCACAAGTGAGGTGATGTATGCTATCCTCACATCTTCTTTCAGGTTAAATAGGCAATCTGGAAGGGGGTGTGACATATTCGGACTCCACTGTCTTATATTATGACTTGACCCGTACACTTGTGGTTAACACGGAAAGTGTGCATAAAGTTTTTGGCGCATTGCTGAGGATCTAAAGAACGGTTTTGTTATTTAATATTCATTAGAATTGATAGATCTTAATTTGAGGTGTATATTATTATTTGATTGATTATTTTGTCGATTGATGCCTCGTCATAATACTAACCTCCTCCCTCTTGATTCCGAGATTGAAAGGACTATAGAAGAAATCTAAGGACTCTACACAATCAAACCAAGGAGATGGTGGAGGAGATATCGAAGGCAATTCAAGACTACTTCCAACTGACATTACTGCCAAATCAACCCAGAATAATGAATGTGCCCATCGCGTCAACAATTTTGAGTTGAAACCGAGGTTGATCCAAATGGCTAGAGAGCTAGCCTTTAGAGGAAGAACCAGTGAAGATCCTCACAAGCACCTACGATCCTTCTTGGAGATATGTGGAATGGTAAAGATGAATGGTATTTCTAATGATGCAATTAAACTAAGACCTTTTCCCTTCTCTTTATAAGACCAAGCAAAGGATTGGTTGGAAACTATACCTCTGGATAGTATCATTACATGGAAGATCTTAGCTCAAGCTTTCTTGAACAAGTATTTTCCACCGGCTAAATCTCAAAGACTAAGGACGGAGATAGGAACATTCTGCCAACTTAAGGATGAACAACTATAAGAGGCTTGGGAGAGGTACAAGGATCTCTTAAGAAGGTGCCTTCAACATGGTTATTTGGATTAGTTGCAAATTCAACTCTTCTATAATGGATTGTCAAGTTCAACCAAACCAATCTTCTTCAAGAATGCTCAACAGGCCTATACCATACTAGAGGACTTAGCCACTACATCTTATAATTGGCCAAGTGAACGGTCTTCTCTAATCATCCCAAAAGCCATTGGATTGTATGAGGTGGATGAGGTAAATTCTCTCAAAGCTCAAATGGCTTCCCTTACTAATGTTCTTTCTAAATTAACTGTAGGAGGCCAAGCTCAAGGAAGTCCACCATCCATAGCCTCCCTTGCTGCCTTGTAATCAGAGATGTCTACTCAAACAGGGTTGGAACAAGGAGACAATGAGACGGCTAATTATGTTGATAGAGGACATTATAGAGGCCACCAACAGCAACGACTTCCAACTCATTACCATCTTAACTTGAGGAACCATGAAAATTTTTCTTATGCTAACAATAGAAATGTTTTGCAAGGTCTTCCCTACTTTTCCAGTGTACGTCCATCACACACCGAAAAGAAGTCCAACTTAGAAGCTTGATGGTGGAGTTCATAAAAGAGTCAAGAGGAAGGACCACCGCATTGTAAAGCATCGTACAAAGTCATGGTAAGGCCATTCACAACATTGAGGTACAAATTAGCCAAATTGCCACTTCACTCCAAACAATGCAAAAGGGCAGATTTCCTAGTTGTCCCAAAAGAAATCCAAAGGAGAAGTGCAAGGCCATGACTTTGAGAAGTGAGAAAAAGTTGTCCACACCTTGATCAATAATAAGGATGATGAGCAAGAGATAGAAGAGACCATCCAAGAGCCTATCATAGAAGATGATCCTAAGGTGGTCTTCGAAAAAGAGGAAAAGGTAAAGGAGTCAACATCTTCAAGTAAGTCATCCAACCCTCTACCTTCTGTACCTAACACTTTGCCATATCCTCATTGTTTCAAAAAGAAAGAAATAGACTCCCAATTTACTAAATTTCTAGAGTTGTTTAAAAAGCTTCACATTAGCATCCCATTTGTTCAGACTTTAGAGCAAATGTCCAACTATGCAAAATTCATGAAAGATGTCTTGTCTAAAAAGAAGAAGTTTGGGTAATATGAGATGATTAGCATGACTGAAGAATGCAGTGTTGTGCTGGAAAAGAAGCTACCACAAAAGTTGAAAGATCCAGGGAGTTTTACTATACCTTACACTATTGGTTCTTTAAATTTTACTAGAGCTCTTTGTGATCTTAGTGCTTCAATTAATTTGATGCCTTTATCTGCTTATAGAATGCTTAACAGTGGAGAGGTGCAACCTACCACCATCACTTTGCAACTTGCCGATAGATCCTTAGCGTATCCTAGAGGTATTGTTGAGGATGTATTAATTAAAGTTGACAAATTTATCTTCCCTGCAGATTTTGTAGTTTTGGACATGGATGAGGACTCTAAGATTCCTATCATACTTGGGAGGCCATTCTTAGCAACTGGGAAGGCTATCATAGATGTCCAACAAGGGAAGTTGACTCTAAGGGTAAATGATGAGAATGTTGTCTTTAATATTTATAAGTTCTTGAGTCATGATGAGGGTAGTACTTGCCATGCTATAGAAATAATTGATCATACTATTTCTTAGCATGTAAAGATTATGTTGGCAAACGATCATTTAGAACAAAGCATGATAGATTTTGATTTTGAGAATGTGGATACTATTTTTGATGAAATTGCTTTGTATGCTAAGTGGTTAGATAGCATGCCAATATGCACTAAAATGTATAAACCTACGCCTCTAGCTCCTTTGCATGTTATAAATGAAGTTGAGAAACCTATGCTTGAATTAAAGGTGTTACCTACTCACTTGAAATATGCATTCTTGGATGATTTATCTTCTTTTCCTATTATCATATCTTCTGATCTTAACTCTGTGGAAGAAGAAAAGTTGTTGAGAGTGTTAAGGGATCATAAGTCCGCCAATGGTTGGTCTATTGAGGATCTTAAAGGTATTAGTCTGTTCGTTTGTATGCACAGAATCTTGATAGAAGATATGTAAGCACTGGCGTATAGTATCAAGTATTGGGACAAAGCAAGTGAAATGTGGCCATGTGTTGTTAGATCAAAGTAGCTGAGAGTGAAAGAGTTAAGCATGGGCCAAGACTATGCGTTGGTGAAAACAAAGAGGAGTATTGTTCTTTTGAGTGACCATGGGTTGAAGGTGAAAATCACGAAGAGTTATGAGCTGAAGCAGTCACTTGCGTTGGAAGAGGAATTTATCATTGGCAGGGAAGGAAGTGTTTTGAACAATTATGCGTTGGTGAGGCTGCATGCATTAAAGTCTCCATGCGTTGGAGATGGGCATAACTGATTGAGTTGTATGCGTTGAAGGTAGGAGACATTGAGGACACCATGCGTTGAGGGTGGCCGTCTGCTAAGGACGTTGATGGTGGGCTGCATTGAACGCCTTACCTTGAATTGAGAAGGGAAACCCCACGCGCCAGCCTGCATAAGAGAGTTAAGTCGACAGTATATATAGGTGAGTAAATTGAATATTTTATCATTTTTAGACATTTTTGAGAGCTTAAGTCGGTTCCATTTTTCAGACGAACTACAAGTGAAGGTAGAAGAAGGTGTTCTTGTGGATTTCGAGTAGAATTTTACTCGTTTTGATATCGAAATCTAAGCTGGAATAGCACGTTATTGGCGGATGCACAAGCTGGACAGTAGCGGATGTTTGGAGTGAAACAAATTGAGGAGATCGAGTCTAAGGCTGAAATTTTAAGGTTAGTAAGTTAACTCAATTCTGAACAACTTTTATGAAGGATGTTTGAGTTGAAATGGAGTAAAAACATGTAAACTTTTAGTTGGAAGTGACTGATAAGGAATTTCTGTGCAATCTGTAGTAGTGCGGAGGAATCTTGCAATATCTGACGAACAAAGACAAGTTAAGCTACGAAAATTTGAGATAGAAGTGAGAATAAGAGGGAAAGTAGAAGTTGTGAAAGATAAGTATCGCTGGACTGCAAGTAACGCTAAAAGTTTAAGCGTGAGAAGCGAGATGGGTAACGCAAGTGTTGCTAGAAGCCTTGCGTCTCACAATTCTCGCTGGGTCTTGCTGGATCTTGCTGATCAGGCCAAGAGGAGATAGCAAATGTGTATAATCCATTCAAGGCCTAGAAAAGAGTTGTGAGTAACACTTCTTTTCTTGTTTCAACAATTCTATTGTACATGTCAGTTTGGTTTTTCTTATTTATTGATGTTTTGCTAAACGATAATGAAAAGTAGATTTATGGATTGATATTGATTTATGAAATGCCCTGTTTTCTTATGAAAGACTTGACTATGAACGGTTTTGTATAAAGTATTGTATTAAACTAAAGGAAAAATGTTTTAGAGGAGGCTCAATGCTGAAAGACATGAGAAGACATGGAGAAGGTACTTGGGCAACCCGCCATGTTCCTATGTGCACATAGAGGTTATATGCTGGTGCGTTGAGTTTTGCTCCGCATCGAGCCTTATTTGTTTTCGACGTTGGGGCGTTGAGTTTTGTTTCGCCTCAACTAAGGGAAAAGTGTTGTAAACGTACTGTTTTACTTACGAATTGTTGAAAAACCATGTATGATTTGATAAGGGCATTTAAACGTGATTTAATCAATGAAAATGTGATGAATTCTATGTTTTACTCATGTTATCAGAATTTGTTTAAATCCTTATGATTTTTGAACTAAAGAATTTGTTTAAAATTAGTCACTCAATGAGCTGTTAGCTTATGTTTTCAAGTTTTTCTTTCCCCTCCAGGTAGCAAGGACGTTCCTGGTGCTTTGCCTACTCCAACTCGCCCTGCTTGCAAAGTTGCTTGTATGTAAAACCTTATATAGGTGGCATGTAGACCTAGTTGTACATTTACTGGGAATTTAAACATGGTTTTGTATAAGGGCTTTATGGTAGAGTTGTATTCTGAATTATCGTTTATATATATAATTCCTATATGTTATGGTTGATATATATTAAGGAGTGTTATGTATGTTGTAAATAGTATAGGATAAGTGTGTTAGTGGATGGTATGCGTCACAAAAGGGGTGATGTATGCTGTCTTCACATCTTTTCTCGGGTTGGGTAGAGTAGCCTGGGAGGGGGTGAGAAGATACCTTTGACCCATCAGTAAAGCACCAAAGAAGACTTAACCCTGCCATGAAAGAGGTAATTAAGAAAGAAGTGCTCAAGCTTTTGAATGCTGAAATCATTTATGCCATATTTAACAGTTCATGGGTAAGTCTTATTCAAGTAGTGCCCAAGAAAGGTGGTATGACTATGGTTAAGAATGAAAAAGATGAGATGATAGTCATGATAACTTATAGAAATACAAGTTATTATATTCATTATTTGGAGTAATTAGGACAGAATCGATGATGAACGCATGAATTTAGCACTTGAATGACATTATATGAATAACTCTCCATTTACTATACTTTCAAGAATCTATCCTGAAAATTATAAAATTTTATTTTTTAACGTAGGATAGAACAAAAAGGAGCTCAGAAATATAAAGGAAGAGGACGCCACAAGAGAAGGCCAACGCCCCAACAACCATGCGTCCAAAAGATAAACAATGCAAACACGTAACCAGCAACTGTCATGTCAATATGCAAGTGAACAACTGATTTCACCAGATCATGATAGATCCAATGAACTGAAGATGCGAAGAAGTCGGCAAGCCAGGGCATGAAATTAAATGCAAAGGTGTCAGGTCACCATGATATCACCTTTTCGACGCCTATAAATAGCCCAAAGCTTCTCAGTTCAAAGCCAAAGAGAAAATATTCAGTAGTGAAAGCTCTGCGCAAATTCTCACTCAACCTCCATAGCCATCCTCCATTTCGAACTCTTTTGTGAGAAAATTCTAAGATTGTTCAAAGTCACCTCTCAGAGAGTGAGAATCCACCCTTGTATAAATAATGTATCAGATAGCTACCATCTTAAGCCTCCATGAAGCAAGACATTGCCATTAGCGGCTTAACGACTTCCGTTTTCTTATCTTCATTATGAACACCCTTCTTATTTGTATTTTGGTGATATCTTTCAAGAGATTTGTTTATTTACTTAATACCAGTTTGATTGACATTATGCATCCATCCATTATCATTTGCAACATCTTACATCATGAATGTTGAATAATTTCGCAAGCTAAGCTTAAGTTGTAGTATTTCCAAATGTGATTAAGTTGCTTTCATCTTGATTAAATGGGTACTTCAAACTTGCTTGAATCTATCAAACAAATAGGTTTAAACGAGTATAATCATCTGCTTGAGAGAGTTAGTAAGTAATTTTAGCATTTAACAAGAAAATAGTAAACTTTATAGATAATGTTTTTCCCTTTTCCCCGAAGAGCTCACCATGCATTTTAGAGATAAGATTAATGTGACATCAAAGCATCGAGAGATGCATTCTCAATTTGAGTTTGTATGCATGAAAAATCACTTAATGCGTAGAAAATAGTATTTACTTAACTTGACTTATACCTTTTCATGGTTCCATTCATTTTACACCCGCTATCTGATCGCGTTTATACTTGACTAACTTCATTTATCATTCATTCCGCATCACCATCCCATGTGTTCATCCGTCAATTTATTCTAGTATAAAAAAATATTCTTTGGTAGTTAGTACAGAAAACAACACAAATGTAATTATTGTATAATTCCAAACACATCAAATCATGAATGAATCTCAATGCATAGTCATTACAAATCCCTGCATTCGACCCTGGACTCTCCAAGAAAACCTATTTAAGCTTATATTTGGTTTTTTATAGGAAAATTTGCATTTAATATACACAACTTTCTTGATTCTTAACGTGGCATTAGGCCATCATGATCTTAACGCATCATTGCACACAAAACATGCAACAAGTAATTAGAACTGTGACAAGATAGCGGGTATGCATTGATTATAGGAAGTTGAATAAGACTACTAGAAAAGATCATTTTTGTCTTCCTTTTGTAGATCAAATGCTTGATAGACTTGCAGGTTACTCTCATTATTGCTTCCTTGATGGATATTTAGGTTATAATCATATTGTTATTGCTTCTAAGGATCAAGAAAAGATCACATTTACGTGTTCTTATGGGACATTTACTTTTAGGAGAATGCCTTTTGGTTTATGTAGTGCCCCCGCTACTTTTTAACGTTGTATGATGTCTATTTTTCAGGGACTCATTGAATACATAATGGAGGTTTTCATGGATGATTTTTCTATATTTGGGTCTTCATTTGATTCTTGTCTTACTAATCTTGCTCGTGTTTTGCAGAGGTGAGAAGATGCTAACCTCATTCTGAATTGGGAGAAGTGTTACTTCATGGTCAAGGAGGACATCATTCTAGGGCACAACGTCTCTCAAAAGGGATTGGAGGTGGATAGGGTCAAAATAGCCACCATTGAACAATTACCACCTCCCAACAATGTGAAGGGAATTGGAAGCCTCCTAGGGCATGCAAGGTTTTATAGGAGATTTATTAAAGATTTTTCTAAAAATGCTAAACCCTTGAGTAACTTGTTAGAAAAGGAAGCTAAGTTTGTATTTGATGATGCATGTCTACTAGTTTTCAATACTTTGAAGGAAAGATTGATTTCTGCACCTATTATTGTTGTACCTGAATGGAGTCAATCTTTTGAAATTATGTGTGATGCTAGTGACTATGCTTTAGGAATTGTTTTAGGCCAACGTAGAGATAACATGTTTAGGGCAATTTACTATGCTAGTAGGACTCCTGATAGTACTCAACAGAAATACACTACTACTGAAAAGGAATACTAGCTGTTGTGTTTGTCCTTGATAAATTTAGATTATACTTTCTTGGCTCTAAAATAGTGGTGCATACTGACCTTGCTGCTTTGAAGTATTTGTTTGATAAGAAAGATTCCAAACCTAGGCTAATGAGGTGGATCTTATTGTTGCAGGCATTTGATCTAAAAATCAAAGATAGAAAAGGATGTGAAAATGCGGTTGCAAACCACCTGTCTAGGATTGAGAATGTGGATGTTAACTATTGTCCCCCATTGTTGAGATGTTCCTTAATAAACAACTGTATCAGGTAAAAAATAGTTTGCCTTGGTTTGCTAACATAGTTAACTCTTGTAGAAGGACATTTGCCACCAGACATGAACTCTCAACAGAAAAAGAGATTTCTACACACTGTAAAGTCTTACCATTGGGAGGACCCACTTCTCTACAAGGTTTGTGTTGATAGTATGATAAGGAAGTGTGTACCTCAAGAAGAAATGGTAAGTATCTTAAATTCATGCCATGCGTCCCCCTATGGAGGTCACTTTGGACCCACTAGAACTGCATCTAAGGTACTTTAGTCAGGTTTTTATTGTCCCTCTCTCTTTAAAGACTGTTACACCTTTGTAAAATCATGTGATAGGTACCAACGTACTGGCAATATTTCTAGACAACATGAGCTTCCAATGAAACCTATCTTGGAAGCGGAGCTCCTTGACGTCTGAGGTATTGACTTTATGGGGCATTTTCCTATGTCTTCTGATGGCTACCTATATATTTTAGTTGCAGTAGATTATGTATCTAAGTGGGTAGAAACCATAGCTACTAAGACCAATGATGCTTGCACTGTTTTAAAATTCTTGCATAAAAGCATCTTTACACATTTTGGTACACCTAGAGCTATTATTAGTGATGAGGGTTCTCACTTTTGCAATAAATTGTTTGAATCCATGATGCAAAAATATAATGTCAATCATAAAATTGCCATAGCTTATCATCCTCAAACTAATGGTCTTGCTGAGTTGTCTAATAGGGAAATCGAGCAAGTTTTGGAAAAGACCGACAAGACCAATAGTTAGAATTGGGCTCTAAAGCTCGAAGATGCACTGTGGGCCTATCGTACGGCTTTTAAAACCCCAATTGGCACTTCACCGTACAGGTTGGTGTTTGGAAAGGCTTGTCACTTATCGGTAGAGCTCGAGCATAGAGCTTATTGGGCCATCAAGAAGCTGAACATGGATTTTGAGAAGGTTGTTGAGAAACGCCTCTTAGAACTCAATGAGATGGAGGAGTTCCACGCACAAGCCGATGAGAATGTCAAACCCTACAAAGAGCACACCGCTAGATGGCATGACAAGAAGATCACCCCACGAACCTTTCTTCCTAGACAAAGAAGTCTTACTTTTCAACTCACGTTTACGTTTGTTTCCAGGTAAGCTTAGGACACAATGGTCTGGACCCTTTGTCATTGTCAAGGTGTCCCCGCATGGAGCCATGGAATTGCGAAGCAAGGATGGGACGATCTTCAAAGTAAATGGTCAACGTTTGAAGCATTACATCGACTATAAAGAACGTCGAATTGAGAACCTTGCTTTCATCAAATGATCCATTGGTTCGGTCTAGCTAAGAGACCTTAAACCAAGCGCTTATTGGGAGGCAACCCAATTTTATTGCTTTCTCTATTCTTCTTTTTAGTTTTATTTTCAATAAATTTTTGAGTCACTCATATGCTTTCATATTTTTCAGGATCTTGGTTCATCACACAAAGTACTCCTTACACCAAGCCTGTTTTGTGGTTTCCCGCTTGTTCCAGGCTTGTTCTTTCTTTGTTAGATGCTCTTATGCATTGGGGACAATGCAGGATTCTAAGTTTGGGGTGGGAGTGTCACTCATACTTTTGTGTGTTTTCTTATCCTGCTATGCATGTTTGCGAGTTTTTAATTATCATATGCATGTTAATAAAATTTTTGAAATTTTTTGAAAATTTTGGAGCTTTCAAGGTAAATGGGAATGTTTTTTTATGGTTGTGTGCTTTTATGCTGATTGCCAATGATGAGATTCGAATTCGCATGCTAGATGACTTATTACGGAAATAGAATAGCATTTTCTTGAGTTAAATTTATTTAAGTCCCTCTTAAAATCTCTCATATTCTTGAGCACGTAGCCACTTTAATTTAGAATCTTTGACTAAAAAAAGGATTAAGTTGGGTGTATTTGGTTGTCACTTTGAAAGGCTCCACCAATTAGAGAGTAGAAATGCATGATAGTTTGTAATCTTAGACTAAGGAAAAAGAAAAGAATCTACATGCCTTCCGAAAAAAAAAGTGTACACAAAAATATATGAGCTTTATATGCTTATCTTTTTAAGTATTAAACTTGTAATGAGTATGCATGGATGGGGGTAAAAAGAGTTGTCGTTGCTGTGATTAGTAAGGACGCTTAGGAATTGACTAGGTACGAGCCCCTACAGTGAATGTGTGAAAGCTAGTACCCCTAGGTAAAAAAATGCAAGTTTAGGGCCCATGAAAAAAAAAGTGTGATTGAATGGCACCTTAGTGGACATATTACTCACTTGAAATGTGTGGATGCTCGAAGATTGGTGCATGAGCTAGAGTATGGGGAAAACTAAGGAAGCTCTCTTCAGTCCCAATTTGAGTTTTAGCATTTTAAATTGAATGAAGCTTTCACACACACACACATGGGAGATAGCAAGATTTAGCCTTGAATGATTAAAACAATATAGATATGCTTGCATGTTTCTACTTAAGCTCTAAATGCTATTCTCTGAGACATGAGTCGATTGCACACTTCTTCTTCTAAACTCCCTCTATTTGATTCTATTCTTTGCTCGGGATTAGCAAATCTCTAAGTTTGGGGTGGTGAAAAGCGCTCGAAAAGTGCTTTCTATTCTCTCAGATTAAGGGAGTTTATATTAGATTTCACTTGTTTGCTAGTGGTTTTCAGGTCAAAATAAAGAAAATTAGAAGTGAAAGCCAAAAGATCAAAACAGAGCCAGAATTCAGTGGAAAAGAGAAGAAAACGCCAAGTCTGCCAAAAATAGGGTAACGTCGCGGCCCTTTTTCCCTAGAGCAGTAATCGTCTCAGCGTAGTGTCACCGTCGCGACGCTGCGGCACGATGCTGAATGTACGATTCCATGACAGTCAACATCGCGACACCATCAAGTAGCGCGACAGTGCCACCTTTCCATATTGGTCAGCATCGCAGTGCCATCTTTCCTAATTTGAAGATTTTGTATTTTTTGAAAGAATTTTGGGCGGCCAACTCTATAAATAAGAGGGTTTCCAAAAGCCCTAATTACAAATCTACCCACCAAGAGACACAAGAAGAGGAGAATTGAGTGAAAGTTCATTAGAGAGTTCAAAGAGTGGGTTAGCTGCAAGGAAGAGAGAAAAGAGTTCGAGAGAGAGTCGTAGTGTCGTTCGAGCTCTAACGTGAAGGCCGAGGAGATCTTGATCGTGCTTCCTCAATCAAGAGCCTTTTTTTAGTAGAGTTTCCCTTTCTTTACACTCTTTCTTTGTTTATATTGTTTGAATATGTTGCTTCAAGCTATGAGTAGCTAAACTCTTTAGTTTTAGGGTTTTGATGATTTGTTTATAAAGTTATGTTGATATTGTACAGTCTTCATGGTTTTGTTGTAATGATTATGCTTTTCTTTATTATTGTGCTTAAATTCTTGTTGAATGGTCATGTTTGAATGTTAGGTTAGATGTATGATTGAAAGATTATACGTTTAACTAGATCTATTACAAAGAATTGTTGTTAATCTCTCATGAAAATAGTTAGGTTAACAATGAAAGTTGCTAAAGATTACTTTTAATGCTATGTAATTTGTATTGGTTTCAAGAAATTAGTAATCAATTGAATTGCATGAGAAAAGGTTGTTTTTGAGAGAAAATAACTTGGATTTATGTTTCTAGACTTAAGCATAAGAATTGCAATAAAATCCATGGACCTTAGAATATTGCATGATGAAGTAAATAAGGATTCATTACCCTAGAACTCTTTTTGACTCTTGTGTTTCTTATTTAATTGTTTTTTTTTTTTTTTTAGTTTTTTCCAAAATCACAACTTAAATTTCCAATCCTCAAATAAAATTGATTCACTTCTAGGATAGCTAAATAACTTAAACCTTCACAATTGGATCCTCAGTGGAACTTTATTCGAACTTCACTGTCTTATATTATAATTTGACCCATACATTTGCAGTTAACACGAAAAGTGTGCATCACCTCTAATGCTGGGATGAGTTCTCTCTTCCGAGGGCATCTGTGTGTGCTTGAGAGTGAGCTCAAGAACGAGGTTTTGTCTAAAGCTCATAACTCTCCTTTTTCGATGCAACCAGGCAGTACAAAGATGTACTAGGACCTGAATATAGTACTACGACATGGGAGGTATGAAGAGGAATGTAGTAGATTATGTTAGTAAATGTCTACTCCGTCAGCAAGTCAAAGCTCTAAAACAGAAATCTACAATGATTATTACAGTCTTTGGATGTTCCTCAGTGGAAATGGGAAGAACTAGCTATGGACTTTATGTAGGTTTGCCCAGGACTGCCTACGGCTTTTTAGTGATTTAAGTGATTATTGACAGACTCACTAAATCAGCACACTTCATTCTAGGAAAACCTACCCATCTCTGGAGAAGTGGGCTTAGTTTTGCATGGAGGAAATAGTTAGATTTCATAAGGTTCCTGTTAAGTTTGTTTCGAATCATGACCCCCATTTTACATCTAACTTTTGGTGTAGTTTCCCGAGAGTTTTAGGCACCCAGTTCCATTTCAACACAACATTTTACCAACAGATTGATGGTCAAACAAAGTGGTTGAATCAGACATTAGAAGACATGTTATGCGCCTACGCATTAGAATTTGCATGTAGTTGGGACAACCACTTGCACCTTATGGAATTTACTATAACAAAAGTTACCAGGCAACCATTAGCATGACCCCTTTTGAGGGCCTTTATGGAAAGAGATGTACGTCTCTTGTATACTGGGATGAAGTAGGAGAGCGTAAGCTATGGGGGCTTGAGCTGGTTCAAGTCACATAAGTATATGGCAGACCTATCCCATGTGATTGATTTTGAACCCTTGGAGTTGAATAAGAACTTAAGTTACAAAGAGAAGCCAATTCGTATTATTGCCAGGGAACGAAAGACTCTTCAAAGCTGTGAGATATCCCTAAAAGTGCTGTGGTAGAACCATCAAATATAAGAAGAAACATGGGAAAAAGAAGAGGAGATGAAAACCAAGTACCCAAAGCTTTTTGAGAATTAGCAACTTTGGAGGACGAAAGTTCTCAAAGAGGGAAGATTGTAATATCCTGAACTCTTGGTGAGTTTGTTTTATTGTTGATTTTTCTTTGTATCATTTTCATACCGAATTGTTTTGGCTTATTTACCTTTAGGTATGTGTACATTTTCTTTTTTTGTTGTTTAAATCCCTAGTACGAGGATGTGAAAACTAATATTTTGCTAGTTGAGTGTTTAAGTTGTTGGGCTTTTCGTGGGTTAAGGTTAGGTGCAGGCTTTGTTGTTTTCATTTAGGGTTTGTTTAAAAAAAAAGAAAAGGAAGAAAAATCGTTTTTCCCTTCCCTCGCACGAGATCCCCATCCCCCACCTCTCTCTCTCTCTCTCTATCTTTATCTCTCTCTCTTTCTCCTCAGCCAACTACAACGGAAATCCTTATCGTCGTTGCCTGCACTGCCTGCGCAGCGGCCGTTTGTAAGTTCCGTCCCCAATCTCTCTCTCTCTCTCTCTATCTCTATCTCTCTCTCTGTCTCTCTCGGCCAACTACAACGGAAACCCTTATCGTCGTTGCCTGCACTGCCTGCGCAACGGCCGTTTGTGAGTTCCGTCCCCAATCTCTCTCTCTCTCTCTCTCTCTCTCTCTCATGAACTAGATCTATACAGATCTTGTTGTCGTACAGCAACCGTTGCCTCGTCAAATTCTGTCGTTCCTCATCAGATTTTTCTATTATTTTGGTAAATCAGGGGCATAACTTGATTAATTGTAACATGTTTGACTTTAATTGGTTGATATCCTTTGTGTTTGCACATTAGATTGAAGATTGAAAGCATTTTTAATTTTGTCTAGCAAGGTTTATGACCAATTGGTGGACTATCGGTAAGTTTTCCTTGAGTTCTTGCTTAATCGTGGATGCCCATTAAGTTTTGATTGAACTTAATATTAGCCCATGACTTTTGAAGCTTAGATTTGAGTTTTGGAAGGGTTTGAAATCACCATTAAGTAGATTCTAGACCGGAGCGCCAACTTTTGGTGAGTTGGAAGGTTCATAACTTCTATGGTTTTGGTTGGGTAAGTTGGGTTGAAACCCTTCATTGTTCTTTATGTGTAGAATGGCATTCATCTTTGGAGTTCGAGTGTAATTCTGACAAAGCAAGTACCTTGGGATGTGGGTCAAGTTTTTCTTTAGGTTCTAGTGTGCTTAGTTTATCTCGGTTAACACTGATGTTGTCACACCTCCTCCCAGATTCCCTTCCTAACCTAGAAGTGAGTGTGAACCTGTATACACCCGTTCCCGCATAACTTAACATTAATCAACACCAGATCAATTATACTTAACCACATGCCAGTGGACCACTATAAATTAAACATAACCGCTCAAGCCAGATGCTTAAATCATAACTCATCATAACAAGTATTCATTATATACATCACTATACCCCAAGGAACATGCATGACAAAAATTATGTACATAAACTGTGTATTTACTGCTATCCCAGAGAACAGATCTGAAGTAGGCCCAGACGAGAATCTTTAGTAGGCTAGGCGTCCCGAACACGCTCGCTACCTGAACCAAGCAAACAAACAAGCAAGAAAGTGACTGAATTAAACTAATTACTAATAAACTTCCTTGACTTAACATGGATCATCATAAAACTACCACATATATATATATATATAATACTTCCTAAATCAATAATACCACAAGAGCATAAGTGATACAATTATCCTTTTCTAGCTGAGGCGCAGCAAAGCTCAACGCACTCATCCTCATGTATCAATACTCATCATTCACATATTCAAATGCCTTCACACGAGTCCCTTAGCACAAATGCCTTCACATATCGTCCATCAGCATTTCAAACCCTCAAATGCCTTCTCATATTGTCCCTCGGCACTGAGTTTCACTATATTGGAGGTCCCATATGCCTTCTCACGTGGTCCCTTGGCACTGGGTTCCATATCAGTCCACTGCTCAAGTGCCTTCACTCGTGGTCCCTCAGCATTGAGCTATCATGTACTGGGTTTCCATATGCCTTCTCACGAGGTCCCTTGGCATTGGAATCCATTTCAATCAACTACTCAAGTATCTTCACACATGGTCCCTTAGCACTGAGTATCATATATCGTATTCCCCATATGCCATCACACGTGGTCCCTCGGCCATGGGTTGCATTTAGATAATACGTATAACATTCTTTAAACTTCACAGCACAACACAAGATATTCAATGAATACACCATACATATGTTGCATAGCATAATATTCAAAAGGAGATAAACGTATACAGGATTTCTCAAGCACGTAGCCATTTTATAGCTCATAACCCCTATCATGCGTAAATATTAGTATTCCATATGATATGATAGTTTCCACTCACACGTTGTTAAGAGTAATCATTGTATGAAATAGAAAGTCACTCACAACTTGTCCTTAGGCGCCGAGCGGATTATATGCGTTCCCGAGCTCTTCTTGGCCTGTAAATACACATTTCTCACATTAAGCTTTCCTTAAACTTCCGTTCCATGATCATTAAGTGTGCATATTTAGACTCTAATCACGTTTCATCACCGAGACTCCTTTTTCCCAAAATAATCATAATTAGCGATATTCTATTTCACTAGCGAGATTACCAGCGAGATTCCACTTTTCTAGCGAGATTACTAGCTAAATCACACAATAGAACACTGCACTAGCGAGACTAGGATGAGCGAGACTAGCGAGATTACCTGAGGAGCGAGACCTAGGGAAAGCCAGCTAGATTTGTGAGACGCATAGCTCTTCTACGCCACCAGCGAGACTTGTCTCGCTACTCTCTCTCCAAATCTCAGCAACACCGCAGTCTTAGCGACACCCGACAGCACAGTTTCTTCCTTTCCTAAATTCTCACTTCTATCTATTAAAAGTCATATTTCCAGCCAAATTTAGAACTTCTTTTCTTCTATAAACTTGTAGAGAAATATGGTTTCTAGCTTACCTTAAACTTTCAAGGCTTAACTCCTCCTCGTTCGTCAGATATTCCAAGATTACCTCGTGCTACTCCAGATCGCAGAGCAATTCTATATCAGTAACTTCCACCTAAAAGTTTACATATTTCTCTTCCAATTTATCTCAAACATTCTTCATGAAAGTTGTTAACAATTGGGTTAACTTATTGACCTTAAAATTTCAGCCCCAAATTCATTCTCTTCAGCTTGTTCTTTCCCAAACACCATACCATGCTCGGATTGTGCGACAGCAGTCCGACCCACTGTTCCAGCTTCAGTTTCACCACGAAAATGATCTAAATTCTCCACAACTTTGCCCTAATCACCTTCTCCTACCTCTCTTCATCTCTCAGCTGTAAAATAGGACTGATTTGAGCTTTTAAACGTATTTTAAAATGGTTAAATTCTCGGATTACTCACTTATATAGGCCGCCGACTTATCCTTTTCTTTAAAAATGATCTAGCCAACGCATACTTCAGCTCACCAATGCATAACAGCTTCCACAAACGCATGACACACCCTCACCAATGCATAGCAGCCTTCACAAACGCATGGAACACCCTCACCAACGCATGGTAGCCTTTACAAACGCGTAAGACACCTTCACGATATGATAACTCATGTCTTAAGGCTCTCGGCCACTCTTTACTTACCTTCTTTAGCTTGTCATCTAACTTCTCTTCTCTATTTGCCATTTGTTTGCCACCTACCACGCTGCATGACATATCCGACATGCAATCCGACACCTTTTCCTTATGAGGTGTTAAGTCTATATGAAACCACGTAATCTTTATAAACTCATCTTACTTCTTTTGCTTATAAGCTTTTAAGCTCATAGATTTAAATAGTAGGGTGTTACAGATGTAAGTAGCTTTACTACTAGAACACTTAGGCTAGGTTGGGAACTATATGCTGATAGGATAGACCTTGCTTGTATCTTAATGTGATGTTTGATTGATGTGTATGAGATATTTATGCATGATGAATGGATGGATGTTATAGAAACCAAGAAATTATCTATTGCACAAAACATGATTTAAAGTTTAGAAGAAAAAGAACCATGAACTCTCATTTTTATCCGTTATTGAAGATACGTATGTGCATTACATGAGAGCATGAAAATGAATGTGGGACCTCGTGCATTTGTATGTATCATAAAAACTAACAACCAAGCTTATGGCAATTACCCCTTTGAGAAAATTGATGTACATTTAAAAGAACCTGGGATATTGTAGGCAAGACTTGACCCTACTAATTTGAAGTCAACATACAATTAGCTAGACTCGGTCTCTAAAGGATGTCTACAATATCTCAATGTTGGGAGAGGAATAGAGGAACCAGAGATGTTGTAGGCAATAACCAACCCCACTAATTTGGAGCCAACACATAGTTAGTTGGCTTGGTCTCGTAAGGATGTCTATAATATCTCTATGTTGCGAAAGGAATAAACGAATAGAGGAAGGGCACTTATCCATGTAAAAGCCTTGAAGAGGAAAAATTTGTATACCAAAGGAAAGGAATAGGTTCCACTAGTAAAGTGTGAACTATGTTGTATGCGTATGCATAACCTGACCCCGACAGTGAGGTCACTTACTGAGTGTGTTAAATACTTACCCCTTCCATGAATTTTTTTTTCTTCAAGTAAGGGCAAAGGCGTTAGGGCAGTTGATGGGAGATTTGTGAGGCGCCCATGGGAGACTAAAGGCTCTCGAAAATAATTGATTTTCGCATATAAACTTTCTTTTATTCTGTTGAGTTAAGGATTTAATGTACAAAACTAATTTTGAGGCCACATGTATTTTGGTTGTTAGGGTTTCTATTTTTGGGTATTTAGTGGTTTATTTTGTTATAGAAACCATGACTTAATGTTATGATGTCTCAGTAGATATGTTGAATATTTGGTCTTCTAGAAACTCTATAAGATCTATTGAGAAGGAGCTTGATGTTGAATGTTTTTCGGAGTACGTTTTCTAAAACAAGTGTCAAAACAAAAATTTTTGTTTTATTGTGGTAGTGCTATTATGCTGTCGAAATTTTTCTAAAGTATGAAAGTTAGTAAAGTTAATGAAGGTTTAATCTTAGCAATGGTCCCTAGTTTAGTATATAAATTTTGAGGTTATTACATTTAACTTTTAGTTTTGTGTGTATTTAGTAATGAACTGTAAGAAGTATCCAATAGGTTTTTAAATTTTTAATTTTGTGTCAAACAATTCATTTAGCTTTCAAAATATCTAATAGATTCTTAAATTTTCAATTTTGTGTCGGATAGGTCCCTGACATATTCAATTTTGGACAAAAAAATTGAATTTAATTATAGCGAGTCCCTAAAATTTCAATCTTATGTCTAGTAAGTTAGTGAGTTTTTTTTTTTTTTTTTTAATAATTTCGAATAGAGTTGGTGAATACCTTTTTCTACCATGTTAGCCTTAAAAGGGATAAAGTCATGGATAATTTTTTAGCAGCTAATTTTAGCCTTAGGAGGAGCCTTAACCTTCCAAAAAGCTTTTGACATTTGCTTAGAATGATTTATAGGGTGGACAAGAGGAATAACACATTTAAATAGGGTTGTTTTCAAATATAGAAAACTGAACTAAAATATTTATAAATATAGCAAAATTTCACTGTCTATCTGATCGCGATAGACTACTATTTGTGTCTATCATTAGACAAAGATAGTAGTATATCGCAATTTATCACAGTCTATCACAGATAAAGTGTGATATTTTGTTATTATTTGTAAATATTTTTAGTAGTTTTGTCATTTAAAATAATTTTCCTTTTAAATATTCATTCTAAAATAGAGAAAAAAGCTTTCAAATTGAAAAAATAGCAAAATGATTTTTAAGAATATTAATTACTAAGTATCAAAAGACGAAAATATCCCATATGCACCAAAAGGTCATTGCTAAGAAAATATAAATAGCACATGAACATCAAAAACTCATTTAATCCAAAAATACCAAATCAAATAAGATCTAGTTAAATTATTTAAAAAAAATCGTGGAAAATGTTCATATATTAAAAGGAAACGCAAGTACATATCACTTAAGTGTACAATATGCTATATATGTTTAAAAAAAAGTGAAATTATTGGTTTTTTCATTAAAAAAAAGTGTGAAAATAGATTTTAGGAAAAATACACTTTTGGTCCCGTAGGTTTCAACTAGGTGTCTATTTGGTCAATGAGGTTTTATAATTGATATTTTTAGTCCCTAAAGTTTGAATAATGGTTCTAAATGGTCCCCACACCCATTTGACCAATAGTTCACTTAATAAGATGCTGATTGGACTGTTAAATGAGGAGGTATAACCTCCTTATGTGTCAAATTTTAATCTTAAATTATATGAATTGGAAATTTATTAGGTTAAATTTTAGATGGTTTAAAAAAAATAAAAAAATAAAAATAGAAACGCAAAAACACAAATTTTTTATTTGTTTGGTGAATATCTTTCTGCAACAAGCATCAAACGACAACTTTCTTCGACAAGCATCGAAACGACAAGCATTGGAAAACCAAAAATCTTTTTTTTGACAAACATCAGATGGCAGCTTTCGATCACTTTGCGGCAACTTCCAACAATGTATGCTTAGACCTGCAACAACAAGGTTTTTAATCAATTTTAGAAGTACACATATCTTTGAAATGTAAATACATTCTTCTAGAGAGTGTGTGTTTAAAATATCTTCAAAATGTAACATCATCAGTTCCCTTGCAAAGAAGACCATCCATCGATCTAGAGAGAGCGAGACCAGCGAGAGAGAGAGAGGGAGATTAGGGAGACGATACCAGAGAGAGCGAAATGACTCGACGCGACCAACTCCGTGAGTGAGACTACTGAGAGTAAGAGCGAGCGCGAGACGATATCAGAGAGAGCAAATTAGGATAAGGGAATTAAAAACTTAATTCTAAACAAAATTTTAGAGAAAAGATAATAGAAAACTCAATCTTGAACAAAATTTTAAATAAAAGATAATAAAAATCTTTTGATCTTCTGATGCTTGACATCCAATGCTTGTCGAAGAAAGATATTCTCCAACTGTGACTTTTGGTCTTCAACGCAAGATATACAACAAATAAAATATTTGATTTCTGTTTTTTTTAAAAAAAAAATTTAACCATCTAAAATTGTAAACATAATAAATTTCCAATTCATATAATTTTAGATTAAAAATTGACACATAAGCAAGTATACCTCATCATGTAACAGTCCAGTCAACATCCCGTTAAGTCAACTAACGATCAAATAGATGTAGGGACTATATAGAACCATTATTAAAACTTCAGGAACTAAAAATGCCTATTATAAAACCTTAGGGACCTGACATCTAGTTGAAACTTGGACCAAAAGTGTATTTTGCCCTAGATTTTAAAATGCAAATATATTATATATAATGCAAGTACTTAATCACCTTCACAAGTTCTGTTAGAAAATGCTTGCCTAATATTCTGATGAAGAACGCTAACTTGGTTGTTGATAGCTCTTAAATAGAGTTATCTATCCCAGCTTAATTCAAGTTTATTTCATCATTTTATCGTCTTATTTCCTAAATTTGCAGGATAAGTGCGTTAAGGTAGTGAGATGGACCATCAGGGTCGTTTTGGTGCAAAAACGGGTCAAAATAGAACTCCGAAAGCATAAACCAAGAAAGGGGGTCAGAATGACCAAAACGCCCCTAGAGAGTCCAGCTACGCTAAGCTTTACGTTGAGGACCCGAGAGCAATTTCGATAGTAGTGTCGCAACACCCTAGGGGAGCACAGTATCGCTTCGGAGTTTGACAAAAATCTCTTAACTTCTTTAATGAACGTAGCGACGTTGCTGACGAGCGAAACGACGCTCTGGCTACTTCTTTAAATACTCGCATTCTCTAGGTATTTTTTTATCAATCATCTGACCCCTTGCCACTATTTTGGGTTAATTTTGCTGCCATTCATCTCCTCTTCCAATTTTCTTCTTCATTTCCATTTGTTTTTGCTTTAAGAATTGTTGATCATGCTTGATGAGGATGATCGACTAAGGTAAGTGTACTTAGGGGTACGATTTTAGGTTTAATTTCTTGAGATTTTGTTGAGATTGTATGAGTTTGATTATCTTTGAATGAATTTGATTCTGATTTAATCCTTACTGAAGTTACTTGATGGAATTGACGTTTCTTAATAGTATCTTCTTCAATTCCATAATACAAATTGAGTTGCATGATTAATTTTGTAAAGAAATTGATTGATGACTGTTCCATTGATTGAATCTTTACGAATTAATTGAGTCAAAACTACAATTGAGTGTTAGATTAGGCTTTCTAATCTTTCATTCGTCATAATTAAACTCTGTTTACCTAATGCAAATTCAATTCATTATTGAAAGTGTTATCATCCTAAATAATTGAATCGGGTTTAGTTCAAATTATGCTTGCTTGATTTGATAATTTGGAGCATCTAGTGACATTTGTTGTCATTTAATTATGATTCATTGGTAATTTATCTTTATGCTCAGTGATCTATGATAGAGATTAAGTCGAATCCGTTTCTATCTCCAAACATTTTAATTTGATTTCTCTACTTCTCGTTCGATTTTCTTTAAGCTCTTTTGAATCAATTTCTCTGATTGTTTTTTACTTTCTCGCTTCTAAATTCTGCATGATCACCAACCCTCCCCCCTCCCCCCCAAACCAAAAAGCATTTGATTATTGATTCATTCAAGTAAAAAACTCCATGTGGATCGACCCATGCTTGCTATTATTGTTAAAGTTTGTGGTAATAATAGTATGTTCGGAGTTAAAAATTTTATTTGATAGTAGGAGTGGTTTACGACGCCCATTCTCCTCGCCCTATTAATCGTCACATACAAATACCTTGTATTCAAGTATAGTTTGGTTTGATCATGTTTTTGACTTTCATAAATTAGAGAGAAAAAGTAATACACATTAATTGGACTCAAAATCTAGACACCGAAGTGAAGATATTATGATTTATTTTATAAAAGTTGAAATTACAAAATAAGAACTTTAATGATCAAAATTCTAGATTTAGCAAATATCTTGTATGTAAAGGAATTTAAAATCTTTATGCTCTTCCAAAATTCAAAGTGATAAATCGTATTTCTCCATCACTCAAATCATAGCATTTAAGCTATGAAAGGTATTTGTGTGGGTTAATATTGACAACATTGAAGAAGCTCCGTATCTCTTCATCATCATTTTGTTTTCTTCCTCATCCCATACGATTGAGGATGCAATAGAACTTTCACATTGGATTTTATGCGGCAATGACAATAATTATCCACGTGTGCAGTATGAACTAAAATCTTGCTTCAATTCAAAATTTAATTTTCAACCATGTGTTAAGTGGTGGATCCAGAAATATATTTGAGAGGACATCATTAAATATAAAATTAGAAATTTTATCCTATGAATCTCCAAATTTATGTTTATAATTCATAAACTTTACAAAATTTCTAAAAGATCTCCAATATCTCTGTTGATAGATTCTAAAAATATCAATTTTGCATCTAATATATCGATTACATATTTGAAAATGATACAAATTAAATGTTATATTAGACATTAGATTTAACCTTGTGCTTAATAGGAACGATTAGGCTTTTCTTTTTCTTAAATATTAATATACCTACTAACTACAAAATTTAAAATTTCAGCTTCAATTAATCACTAACTTTTTTTTTGTCTTATGGAAAAGTTAATTTTAAAACAATTTTAATATTTTTTAGACCAATTAGATATAAAATTGGATTTATTAGATATTTTCAAGGGACGCGAATCAAAATTGAAAGTTGAGGGATTTATCAATCACAATTTTCAAAACATAAGGAACTAAACTTGTAATTTAACCTTCATATAAATGAATTTTAAATGCACCAATATGTAATTTAACCTTCATATAAATGTAATTTTAAATGCACTGATATATAAGCAAAATTATTATACCTTTATATTAAGTAACATTATTTCACCTTTGTATTAAGTAATACTTGTCGCCACGTGCCCCAGACGACCCGGAGCAGCTGACATCCTCAAAAAAGATTAATTTTAAAAGAAAATAAAAATGAGTCACCACTAATTTTTTTTATGGTGTGATTGGACACGAAGTAAAATAAACAATTTTTAACTAAGAAAACAAAAATGGTCCGCAAAAATAAGAGTTGAGTTTGGGAGTCATTTGTGTATGGAGAAGGTGTTAGCACCCATAGCACCCGTTTAGAAATTGGCGACAAAATTTCAAATCTTAAATTGAAAATATTCTTTAATTTTTTTAAAACAAAACAATGTCTTACTTTACTACTCATTATTGCAATATTTGAAGCAATGATCCCATAAAATAAGTGGAACAAAATTCATCAATTTAATTACATTATAATTGAGGAAAATTTTTTTACCTCAAGAAAGTGAAAAGTTATTACATTTTCTCAAAATCCATCATAGGATAGTCTTTAAATAAAAGAAGTTTTTTAAATATTAATTAAATTCATGTTTTCTGAGATCAAATCTCATACTCCCAAAGATTTGATCCTCACCTTAAGAATTCTAGGAAATTGAACTCCCAAATTTCCTAGATTTCATCATAGGATTTTCTTTTAAGGAAAACAGTCTTAAAAAACAAGTTATTAGAAAAATAATTGATTAGAAAACCTTTTAAAATCATAGATTAATTTTCGAATGTCTGAAAACACAAAATGTGTAATTTTAAAGAAAAGAAATTTAAGTGATTTAGAAAGAGTCTTGTGAAAAATTTTAAAAACTTAGAGAAATTTAAATTAGGAGGATTTTAAAACTTTGAGAAATCTTAATTAGAAAGATTTAAAAAATTTGGAAAATTTTAATTTGAAATCAAATAAGACTTAATATGAACATTATATAAGAAAAACATAATTAAAAGAAACATCATAATAAATTAAGCAAACATAAAAGGGCATAATAAAATTTAATAAAAAAAAAACATATTGGAGATCGATCTCGGACTCCCAAACAATCGACTCCTCACCTCAATAATTTTAGAAAATCAGACTCCCAAATTTTTTAAATTCTGTCTTCGAAAAAAAAAGAGACTAGAACATCTTTTTTAACAAAAATCAAAGGGATTAAATATTAATGATTTGGAAATAAATTTAAAAGGATTGAAAATGATAGAGAAAATTTACTAAAAAATGACATTAATTTAAATATGTAAAGTTCCATTGTTAAAATACATAATTTAATAATACTTTTAAAGTAATAAATAAATAAGTAACGATATTTACAAATATATTAAACTTTTAATAAAACATATTAGAAATCGATCTCAAACTCCCAAAGAATCGAGTTCCTCACCTCAAGATTCTAGAAAACCGAATTCCCAAATATTTCTAGAATCCGTTGTCGGAGTTGTTTAGAAAAACAAACAAAGATTAAGAATATTATAGAATATCACTTAATTATAACATGACATGAATATATTAAAATAGTGACAAAACAAAATTCTTGAAAGATAAAATGATAAAATATGATACTTAAGATAAAATAGACAAATAAAGACCAAGAAAAAGGTCAAATAAAGAATACAAAAAGATAAACTCCAGAAAATAAATAACAACAACAACAATAATAAATAAATAAATAAATAAATAATAAAATTAAAAAAAGGAAAAGGTAAACGGTACAACAAGCAGTAAAATAAAACAAATTTAAAAAAATGAAAAGTTTAAGGCACATTTGGCACACTTACATGATGATGATGATGATAATAATAATAATAAACAGATAAATAAATAGATAGATAAGTAGATAAATAAGTAAATAAATAAACAAATACCTAATAAAAAAAACAAAAACAGTAGCAAGAACACAAAACTCCCTTGTTGTACGAAGTGATCCTTGGGACCAAAGCCCTACCATGTGCACCTCCAACTAAGTTAGAGTTTATTTGTTTGTTGGATTCTTGACATGGGGGATGTTTTCTTTTTGGTGTGGAAGAGTTACTCTCTAGGGTTTTTGTTGAAAAAGAAGGGATTGGTGTTTGATGAGAAAAGAGAAAGAAAATGGGTGAGGAGACTAGAGGTATTTTTAAGTGAAAATGGGGGTTAATGAAAGTGGTGACCTCTTTGGGTTTTGGGGAGAGAGAAGGGGATTATAAAGAAGTCATTTTCACAATTGCCTATTTTCTTTTTAATGGATTTTAATTCAATTTTGAAAATTTGTCAAACTTGTCTTAAGCTAAAAAAAAAAAAAAAAAACAACTTTTAGGCGACTAAAAGCCAAATTCAAAATTTTTCCACATTTGCTTTGGTCCCCCCCTCCCTCATTGGTTACTTTAACCAAACTAAAATAAAAGTTTAAAAAAAGGTGGATAACAATCAAATATTAAGATAAAAATAAATTAATTTAAGCGAAGCCGGATAAAAATAGGTGGCCACAACATGCCCCCTTCATACATCCTTGGAACATTGGAAGGTGGATGAAGATGTACACTATTTGACAAGGTAAAATACTTCAAGCATATTAACAAGCATAAAAAAAGTCATTTCAAACATGCTCAATAAAGACAACATAAAGGTTGACAATCATTGATAAGCAAGTTTTACCACAACAAAAGGTGTCAAGGGTTAAGGATAAACAAGCACCTCATGACAAATAAAAAGGGCTAGAGGTCAAGGATAAACAAGCACCACCGTAGCAACAGGTGTCAAGGGCCAAGGATAAACAAGCGCCTCATGACAAAAAAACGTGTTGGAGGCCAGGGATAAACAAGCACCATCGCAGCAAAAATAAAAGGCTGGGGGCCAGGGACAAACAAGCACCACTACAGCAAAAGGTATCAAAGGCCAGGGATAAACAAGCGTCATCGCAGCAAAAAGGGTGTCAAGGGCCAGGGATAAACAAGCACCACCAAAACAAAAAAATGTCAAGGGCCAAGAATAAACAAGCGCCTCATGACAAAATAAAAACGAGCTAGAGGCTACGGATAAACAAGCGCCATCACAGCAAAAATAAAATGTTGGGCACCAGGGATAAACAATCACCATCACAGCAAAAAAGTGTCAAGGGCCAGGGATAAACAAGCGCCATCACAGCAAAAATAAAACGCTAGGAGCTGGGGATAACCAAGCACCACAACAACAAAAAAGTGTCAAAGGTCAGGGATAAACAAGCACCACTACAGCAGAAAAGTATCAAGGGCAAGGGATAAACAAGCGTCTCATGACAAAAAAAATATGTTGGAGGCCAGGGATAAACAAGCATCATCACAACAAAAATAAAAGATTTGGGGCCAAGAATAAACAAGCACCACCAAAACAAAAAAGTGTCAAGGGCCAGGGATAAACAAACGTCTTATGACAAAATAAAAACGAGTTGGAAACTAGGGATAAACAAACACCATCACAGCAAAAATAAAACGTTGGAGGCTAGGGATAAATAAGCACCACCACAACAAAAAAGTGTCAAGGGCAAGGGATAAACAAGCGCTTCATGACAAAATAAAAATGAGCTAGAGGCAAGGGATAAACAAGGGTTATCACAGCAAAAATAAAATGCTGGCAGCCAGGGATAAACAAGCACCACCACAACAAAAAAGTGTTAAGGGCCAATGATAAACAAGCGCCTCATGACAAAATAAAAAATGAGTTAGAGGCTAGGGATAAACAAGCGCCATCACAACAAAAATAAAACGTTGGGGCCAAGGATAAACAAGCACCGCCGCAACAAAAGTAAAACGCTGGGGGCCAGGGATAAACAAGCACTACCACAGCAAAAAAGTGTCAAGTCCCAGGGATAAACAAGCGCTATCACAACAAAAATAAAACGTTGGGGACTAGGGATAAACAAGCACCACTACAACCAAAAAGTGTCAAGGGTCAAGGATAAACATTCGCCTCATGACAAAATAAAATGAGCTAGAGGCCAAGGATAAAAAAGTGTCATCATAGGAAAAATAAAACGTTGGGGGCCAAGGATAAACAAGCACAACCACAAAAAAAAAAAAAAAAAAAAAAAAAAAAAAAAAAAGAAAAAAAA
>QLSR01000140.1:2317917-2452995 GCA_031780015.1 Citrullus colocynthis
AAAAAAAAAAAAAAAACACGCTGAGGACTAGGGATAAACAAGCATTACCAAAGCAAAAAAGTGTCAAGGGCGAGGGATAAACAAGCGCCTCTTGAGAAAAAAAAAATGTGCTGGAGACTAGGGATAAACCAGTGCCATCACAATAAAAATAAAAGACTAGGGGCTAGGGATAAACAAGTTGTTGGGTTTTATGCCCTAAAACTTGTAGATTGTAAATGTAATTATTTGATCGTCATTAAATCATTAATAAAGAGTTATTGATGTGTTACTTTAATAAGCGCTATTGATTGTTTTTGTTTGTTTTGTCTTAATAACTCTAAATCCAATAAACTAACATCCTAGGCTGTTTTATAAGTTTTGAACTGTATATGGGGACATACGGAGATCAATGTTCAAGATACAGTCTAAATGGTCTATAGTATAGGGATAAGGCTGGGTACCTTATTCTGATGACACCATGGATATGACCCACTTTGTATTTGATACAAACACAATAATCTAACGCGTTCTTGTAGGTGACATGTGAGTGAGGGATCCTATGCAATGAGTTTACATAAGACCGGACCACGAAATAGTGATCACTAGATGTAACTCCGTTGACTAGTTAGATTTCTATTTCAATAGGATGACGTAGGCAACTTAGTCTTAATCCTAAGTATATTATGAATTCTTGTCCAGAGGGATTGTCTTTTGATTTTTATGGGTGAAAGTGGCCATTTTTCAACTCAATATGCCTACCATCTTGGGGACAAGATCGAGCGGGGTGCTAGGGAATAATTATACAAGATGAAATTCACTCATTCCTATCTTTACGATAAGTAGATAAATGTTTCTTTAAGTGGTGTCTCTGGGACTTGAACAAAGGGTCCTACCCTCTCGCTGGCCTGAGAGGGGTTTCTGTTTAATTGTTGGACTATAAACAGGTTGTTCATTAGAGGAGCACAGATTCTTAAGGATTTAGAAGTAACCTAGGGGTAAAATGATAATTTGACTCAGCTGGTGTTACGAACACTTGTGAAGGACTAATTCGCTGCTATTGGTCTATATGAAGGAAATTGAATCCCGACAGAAGTGTGTGATCGCGTTCCTTGATTTATTGAGAGAATTAAAAATACAAGAAGTTAAGAAAATGTTAAGCATCATACCTTGGCCAATCTATAATTTCAATTTTCTCATTGAACCAATAGTCTTCTCATTGTAGTCTTTTTTTTCCAAGAGATCTTCCTTGCTATGACTCTGGCAAGGATCTAGTTTGTGGGAACTACTTCTTGAAAGAATAAAGGGAACAGGAAAAAAAGTTTCTTAGAACTTTTCTAAGAAAATTGGGAGAATTTCTGGAAAAAGAGTTTTAGAGTAATCATAGAGATTATTGTTGTAGAGTGTGTCGTATGAGGGCTCCCAAGGACCCTATTTATAGAACCTTATGGGTTGCTCCTGATCCTATTAGGGTAACTACTCTGCATAGATTTTAAATTAAGTATTTAATAATATCCAATATTAATAAATATTTATCCAAATAATATCTCATATTAAATGGTTTAAAATATTTAAATCTTATTTAAATATTTATTTTCTGCAGAATCTTTAATTTAAAACTCAACCAAATTAAATAATTAATTATTTGAATCCAATTCAAATTAATTAATTAATTCTTTGTCTATTTATTTATATGGATTTCATCCAAATAAATAATTAATTATTTGAATCATATTAATTCTCCATATTATAAAGTTATAGTAAATCATGTAATTAATTGTATCCACTACAATTAATATTTTCTCTCATAAATTTAAACACTTCAAATTTTTCTTTCAACATAGTTGATCCTTGTTGGTCCGTGGTGAGCTAGCAAGGGGACTTTGTGAACCTACAGATTATAAACTCCAATGATCCAAGATTAATTAATTAAATTCTTTAATTAAATTAATTTTCATTCAGTAACTACAAAGGCAAACCACTATAGACTCATAGTTGAACTCTTATGCACTGTAGGACAAGTTGTGTCCATGGATATAATCAGTATAAGTAAGTCGATCCTTCACGAGTTGTTCATAATTATAGCTAGGTCAAATATCCGTTCTAACCCTGTAATTACTCTTATCCTTAAATACCACTGATTTCTCTAATAAACAATTTGTTTATGGTTCAACCATAAACTAAGTCCCTCTCGGGCCAGTGAGAGGGTGAGGCCCCTTGTTCAAGACCCTAAATCAGCACTTAAGAGAACTAATCATCTACTTACCTTATTTGGGAAGGAGTGAATTCCATCTTGTGAAGTTGTGTTTCCAGCTCCCTATTTAGTCAAATCCTTAAAATGGTAAGCTTATTGAGTTGCAACTCGGACCACTCTCACCCATGAAAATCAAAGGACCGACCTCACAAACAAGAGTTCATAAGTCACTCAGGATTAAGATCAAGTTGTACATGATCATCATATGAAATATTAATCTCATCAACTAACGGATTTACAAAGAGAGATTAAATATTTCGTCGTTTGGTCTTATACAAATTCCTTGTATAGGATACCCCTACTCACATGTCTCCACATAAACGGTTTGGATCAAACCATTTAGAACTATTACAAAGTGAGCCATATCCATAGTGTCCCCAAGATAAGTCACCCAACCTTGCTATATACTATAGATCTTTAGGTTATTCCTTGAACATGATCCACCCGTTTGTGAACTACATACATGTTGAAGGTTTCATGCAATAACCTTGGATTTTTTCCGTTAATGGATAAATTAATATTGCATAATTAATAATTAGATCAATTAACTAATCAATTACGAGGTTTTAAGGGGCAAATCCCAAAACTATATCCATGGACACAAAAATATATTTGTGGTGAGAAGAGTGTAGCTGTGAGTCTTTAGTAGAGTGTACCCAAAGTTAACGAATATTGATTAATGTAGTTAATGAGTTTAGCTGATTAATCTCATATCGTTGGAGCTTTGATCTATAGCATTAGGTCCCCTTCCTAGCTCGTAAAGAGTGTTGAGGTATTTATATCTTGAATGAAATTTGGAATGTTCAAATTTATTTAGGGAAATAGTATAATGTATGATGATACATTATAATATAAAGTTTATTTCGAATTTTATAATATAAATTTAATTTTGGATATGATACAAAATTAATTTTTGAGAGAATTAAATATTTGAAGAAGTTCAAATATTAATATGAATTAGATTCATATTAAAACTGTAGGTTAAAATTAATTTGTATTAGATGCACATTAAAACTAAAGTTATGAGAGAATAATAATTGAATATGATTCAAATATAGGTTAAATTAAATATTAGATATTTAATTGATAATTAATTAATTAAAGAATTAATTTATTTACTTTATTTTAATTAAATCAAATGAATTAAACTATAGGTTATTTGTTAAATTAATTAATAATTAAATGAATAAATAAATAGCGGGGGGGGGGGGGGGGGTTGACTCCCATACGTTGAAGTTACGATTTACATGGTTTAATCCCACATCTCCTGATCTCTCTCTCTATATATGCCTGCAAAATGAAAATGACAGAAGGGTTCTGTGTTTTTTTCTTCTATTTTCTCTCTAAAATTCCCTCTAGCAAAAGGACTTTCCTACACCAAGAAGTGATCCACAATCCTTTATCTCAAAATCTTAGAGAATAGGAGAGGTTCATGGTGGTGGTGTTTAGAGTCGACAACGAATGTAATACTTCTAACTCTAAAAGCATGCTTAACCCTAGAAATGATATAGTAGGTTTTCTGTATTTTTTTTACAATGTATGGGTATTTCAATATCCCAATTAATTTCGAGTTTCATTCTGTATTTCTTCCACTACGTTAGGGATTTCAAACCCTTACACAAGCACCACCAAAATAAAAAAAGTGTCAAGGGCCAGGGATAAACAAGCGCCTCATGACAAAATAAAAACGATCTTGAGGCCATGGATAAACAAGCGCCATCACAACAAAAATAAAATGTTGGGGGCCAGGGATAAATAAGCACCACCACAACAAAAATAAGTGTCAAGGGTCAGGGATAAAGAAGCCCCTCATGACAAAATAAAATGAGTTGGAGGTCAGAGATAAACAAGTGTCATCGCAACAAAAGGAGTGTCAAGGGCTAGGGATAAACAAGCGCCTCATGACAAAATAAAAATGAGTTGGAGGCTAAGGATAAACATGCACCATCACAGCAAAGAGTGTCAAGGGTTGGGGATAAACAAGCGCCTCATGACAAAAAAAAAAACGTGCTAGAGGCCAGGGATAAACAAGCGTCATTGTAGCAAAAAAAAAAAAAAAAGTTGGGGGCCAGGAATAAACAATCACCACCACAACAAAAAAGTGTCAAGGGACAAGGATAAACAAGCACTACCACTCCTAAGAACATAAGGATAAGTATCATTCATGAATGTGTATATGCATGTATGTGTTTGCTAAAATATGCTTATTTTAATAGTTTTTTGCTTATGCTTCTCTAGAATCTTTTCAAAAGAAGAAAACAAGTTAAAGCATACAAAATAGCTTGTTTACTTTTTCACCAAAACTTGCAATTATGTACTATAAACTTGAGTCGTAATCTAGCTTCTAACTTGCTTTGAAAATCTCCTTGGAGTGATTATTTACCTAATAAAACCCCATCTCTAGACTTGAGATCAATGGTAGAACAATGGTTCTATAAGAAACTCGATGATCTGGTAGCTCAAAACCTTGATCTATTCAAATCGAAGGAATAAAATACTTAGTTGAAGAAAACCCTTAAAATGCCCAGGTCTATTCATAGTTGTCTTTGATATTCTTCAATATAATGGGACGATCCTTCCAAACTAATCTCTTTTGCGGGCAACGATAACGAACATTTCGTATCCTGGGATGGTACTCAATCTTTAATAGGGAAAAATAGTTTATCCCTATATATATAATTAAGGGAGACTGCCCCAGTTGATGTGTAGATAAATGATGGCATCTCAAGACCACAATTTTTCTCAATAACCCTGATTTTTGGATGTTTCCATTTCAACAAAGAATAGTTAATGCTCCAAAATTTTGTATCCAATCCAGGTTTAACCTAATACACCTTTATACTCACAAAGTGGAGGCATGATGGCTGAATAAATATACTTTGTTGCTTAAATGCAAGTTCATACTACTTCCAAAGGGTTTCTTTTTTTTTTTTTTTTTCGCCTGGTAGTTTTCCAAACATCTTGTTATGGTTTCGAGCTTGCTAGGACCAAAATATTTTAATTTCCTTCCTTGCTCAAGATTAAGAAATGGAACTTTGTATCCGACCTTGATGTCCTTCACTTTTCATGTTCTCATTAATCCCATATTTTCTTCCACGATAGACAAATAGGGGTATAAATATAATGAAGAATATACTTGAAAGAAATGGAAGCCAACAATCCATTTCAAACCAAGAAAATAGAAATCAAGATGCCGTTCAATTCAACAAAAGATTAAAAGTGTCCTTATTACAAAGGTTTCGCTATGACCTTAAGGATAGCTAGTGACCATTACTTTTGGACTGTCGGTAGTGATCTTTGATAGCTTTTCGACTTCTGTTGTGAAGCTCAAAATTTAGGAAGCATATGGATAAACCAACTAGATGAAAATGCACTTTTAGAGATGATAGCAACCAAGGTGCTTTGTTGTCATTTCTTTATCGATCATTAATGTGGTGCATCTAGTTGATTTTTTCCTCATCATTGAGGATTTTGAACGTAATTCACTTGTTTAAATGATGGTAGTGATGCATGGCTAATAATGCTCTGCCCCGAACTAATCTCATGCACTTATCTTCTTTTCTTGTGGAATCATGCTTTTTGTGGTGCTAACTTCTACTTCTACATCATTTTATAACATTCCATTTCTTAACTACACTCTCAATTCTTTCTCCTATTTTTATAATGTCGAAGAAGTTTGTTGAGGCAATTCCAAACATTTTATTGTAGTATGGAGCATTTATAGTGCCTATAACCATTGATGATGTTTCCTTATCAATCAATTGAGGTTGCCTCTAAGTAACCATTTTTATATCTTTGAGCATATTCCTTGAATGTCTCTATTGCTTTCATTTCCATACATTGGAGATTTAAATGATCTGAGGCCAAATCAATACTATACTTGTACTATCTCAATATTTGTGCACTTGAGAGTTATCAAACCACATATACTAATAAGCAGTTGAGTCGATTAGCCTATCGTTTTATGAACAAGCAAGTAAAGGAAGAGGTGGGATTAATAGGCGCATTGGAACATCTCAACTAGGTTGACACCTTCATAACGCCTTCATCATACCCCATACTCGATAGAGAATAAATTCATTGCCATAAAATCATGTCAATTAGGCGATCTTGAAAGTGATGAATCAATGTTTTGTCATTATGTAAGCAAACTGACATTTTTCAACAGTACATGACAAGATGGCTGGGGTAGCTACCCCATTATACTTTATAAATTCTGACATCTCAAACTTGGGTGGAACAATGATGTCTAAGACTAGATATAGTTGTGTCACATCAATGCCTTCGTAAATAATGTTGTCTTCTATTTGCATACAATCTTTCTTCTAGAAACTTCAATCTTTCACCACTGCCTACATCTTTAGAAGTCTTATTGCAGCTTGCATGTTTAAGGTGGACACTGAGTCATTCAAATGGCTCACTTGTTGCTTGACTACAATCTTGTGTAAGGCAAGTGCTCCATCCTACCGATAATGGATCTGGGTGCTTCTTAGGAGTAAAACCACGTGGTTAAGGAGAGGTGTCCTCTAAAGTTTGGATATATCCAACTTTGCTCATCTGGATGCCCCTATTATGGGCTTTTCTTTTTCTTGAACAAAGTACTAAAGCTAGTAGGGTCAGGAGGTGCACCAAGATATCTCAACTAGGTTAACACATCCGTAGCACCTTCATCATACCCTCTACCATTGGCTTCTCATTAAGTGAGTAAATCTAAAATCTTTGCCACTTTTCCTTTTAAACTCCTTGACATCCTTCTTGATTATTTTAAGAAGAAAAGGCTAAATGCAATGACTAATGAGTTTGTTTTTTTAAAAAAAAAAAAAAATCCTATTTAACAATGACATAACATGGAAATGAGTGATCATAAACATATGATTATGCATGATAATGAAATGACTATCAAGATCATGCAATTAAATAATGAAATAATAGCAATAGAAAAATATGCCTATTAACATAACCTATAATATTAAAAAGCCACAAGCCCTAAAAAGAACTTCCTTTTGTCTTTTTTTTTTTTTTTTTGAAAAATATATCCAATCTTTAATTTATATATTTATAAATATGTCATTAACATTAAAAAAAAAAAAAATAGTTAGTTTATTAAAAGTGTAACAAAAAAAACTTTAATAATAATTCAATGACTAAAAGTTTAACCTCCTATAAGAAATGGTTAACTTCTTTTTCTTTGATAAATTATAGATATTAACAAAATACAAGGGAAGAAATGTGGTTATTTGAGATGAAAAACTAATTAATGAACATCATCATAAAACTTTTGTGAAACCGTAGAATTTAATTATTTAAATTAAACAAGAGATGATTATGAGCTTCTTTCTTTTGATTAATTAATTACATTTGTTTTTTCATTATAAATTTTATTAATTTTGAAAAACAAAACATAATTGACATCTTTCATCTCTTCATTTTCTAAAATATTTATTTCTTTTAATAGCCAAAATATGATAATATTAAGTTTCAAAACTTAAAGTTTTCTCCTCCAACTATTAAAAAAGAGTTTCTTTCACCCTTTTTATTATCAACTTAAAATTTATTATTAGGTGACGAGAATGTAAATTACCAAATACATATTCTTTAGATTAAGAAAATCAAAAGCGACCAAAAAAAATAAATGTTCACTCTATACTTAATTTTCATGCAATTGTGATGTTTAACCAAACGTAAATATATAATGCTTCAAAATAACTCTTTTTTTTTTTTTTTTTTTTTACCAAAGTCACTTATAATTAAATTATTTTAAAATAAAAATACATGTAGTGATAGACTAGTACTTTACATGAAAGTTTTAATGATGAGGCTAATTCTAAGGCCCTAAATGATAAAGGTCCTAAATTGGTCAACTAGTCATACATGATAGAATGACAAAGTTGAGTGAGAATTTTTCGTGTGCCTACACAAAAGCATAAGCCTTTCAAAGTGCAACACTACTCTGTTCTCGATTCTAAACTTATTGAATAAAACCCGGGTAGGAGGCTTGTGAAAGATGTGTGAAGAACAATAGAATCAATATCAAGGCTCTAAGCAAAGTGAGGTTCGCTCTAATGTCCTATATGAAAAAAAGCCCTCAAATTGGTCTAAAATGGTGCATGACGAATGACCAAATTGAGCGAGGATTTTTCGTGTGCCTACACGACAGCATAAGCTCCCAAAGGTCAACACTACTCTGTGTCCAATTCTAATCCTATTAGGTAAAGTTCGGGAGGAGATTTGTGATTGTGTGTGCAATAATAAAATACACAAAATTAACGAATAAAACAATTCAAGATCTGAAAAAGTTGGCTAAACTCTCAAGGTGAAAATCACGTCCCCAGTGGAGTCACCAAGCTACCGCCATGTGCTCGAGACGATGCAGAGCGGCTGACGTCCTCGAAAAGGGTTAATTTTAAAAGAAAATAAAAAGGAGGCGCCACCAATCTTTTTTACGGTGTGATTGGACATCGAAGTAAATAAACAATTTTTAATTAAAAAAATAAAAATGGTTTGCAAAAACTAGAGTTGAGTTCGGGAGTCATTTGTGTATGCGGAAGGTGTTAGCAACTCATAGCACTCGTTTAGAAAATAGTGACCAAATTTCAAATCTTGAATTGAATATATTCTTTAATTTAAAAAAAAAAAAACAATGTCTTACTTTACCCCTCATTACTCCAATATTTGAAGCAATGATCCCATAAAATAAGTGGAGCAAAATCCATGAATTTGACTACATTATAATTGACTCAAGAAAGTGAGAAGTTATTACATTTTCTCAAAATCCGTCATATGATAGTTTTTAAATAAAAGAAGTTTTGTTAAAAAAATATTAATTAAATTCATTTTTTGAGATCAAATCTCGGACTCCCAAAGATGTGATCTCTCACCTTAAAAATTCTAGGAAATCAGACTCCCAAATTTCCTAGATTCCATCATAGGATTTTTTTTTTTTTTTTTTTAAGGAAAATGGTCTTAAAAAACAAGTTATTAGAAAAATAATTGATTAGAAAACCTTTTGAAATCATAGATTAATTTTTTAATGTATGAAAACACGAAATGTATAATTTTAAAGAAAAGAAATTTAAGTGATTTAGTAAGAGTCTTGTAAAAATTTTAAAAACTTAGAGAAATTTAAATTAAAAGGATTTTAAAACTTTGAGAAATTTTAATTAAAAAGATTTAAAATTTTTTTGGGAAATTTTAATTAAAAATCAAATAAGATTTAATAGGAACATTATATAAGAAAAACATAATTAAAGAAGCATCATAATAAATTAAGCAAACGTAAAAGCGCATAATAAGATTTAATTAAAAAAAATATTGGAGATCGATCTCGGACTTCCAAAGAATCGACTCCTCACCTCAAGAATTTTAGAAAATCAGACTCCCAAATTTTCTAAATTCCCTTGTCTGAAATTTTAAGGAAAACAGTTTTGAAAACCTTTTTTTAAAAAAAAAAAAAAGCGATTAAAACATCTTTTGTTAACAAAATTCAAAGGGATTAAATATTGATGATTTGGAACTAAATTTAAAAGTATTGAAAATGCTAGAGAAATTTTCCTAAAAAAGAACATTAATTTTAAATATGTAAAGTTACATTGTTAAAATATATAATTCAATAATACATTCAAAGTAGTAAATAAATAAGCAATGATAGTACAAATATATTAAACGTTTAATAAAACATATTGAAAATCGATCTCGGACTCCCAAAGAACCGAGTTCCTCACCTCAAGACTCTAGAAAATCGGACTCCCAAATATTTTTAGAATTCATCACCGGAGTTTTTTAGAAAAACAAAAAAGATTAAGAATATTATATTAATATCACTTAATTATAACACAACATGAATATATTAGAATAGTGATAAAACAAAATTGTTAAAAGATAAAATTATTAAATGCAATATTTAAGATAAAATTGACAAATAAAGACCAAGAAAAAGGTCAAATAAAGAATATATAAAGGTAAACTCAAGAAAATAAATAAATAAATTGTAACGACCCACCTAAACCGACTGGACCATTACTCGATACATGCAACATTGAGGAAGAAAGACAGCATAATTTTAAGAAATCAGAGATTTTTATTAAAGCATGATAAATAACAACGGTTCGGGGTACCCTTAAGAACACATTTTTTTCTTTGGAATTATTCAATTTATTAGAAAGAAATTAAGTTCAATAAATAAATAACTCAATATTGAAATCCCAAACATGACGCGGAAAAATCATATTAAACTTTATATTTAAATGACCGAAAAACATGCGTATGCAACCTTAGCGAAAGACCTTGCGAGTCCCATAGCGCCTCAAGCATTCTTCTTGTCATTCGCCGACACGTTCCTTCCCTTACCTGGAGGCATAAAAGAAAAAGGATGAGTATAAAGGCACTCAGTAAGTAATCTTGCTAACGGGCTCAACTAAACACTGAATCTGTATGCGCACAACATCAAATTAACATAGATAACCCCTATCGTTGGCAAAACGCGTTCACAAACTGGTGATCCTGAAGGAACACATGCTGGTGATCCCGAAGGAACACATACTGGTGATCTCGAAGAATCACAAACTAGTGTCTCGAATGAACACATGCTGGTGATCCCGAAGGAACACAAACTGGTGGTCCCGAAGAATCACAAACTGGTGTCCCGAAGGAACACAAACTGGTGCCCCGAAGGAACACATACAGGTGCCTCGAAGAGACACGAACTGGTGATCATGCTGCCAATGAAGGGAACAATAATATGCGTTTAGGGGTAAACGAAGTCTATAGCCTACTATCATGGTATCTACCCTGTGGTCACCTGAACCTAGTATCTAATACATTGTACACATACAAGGGATGTTACACTGATCAAATATACATATGCTAAACTTATCTATAGTTCTATTTATTAGAAACAGCAGTCCAAACATCTCAAATTTTCACTGCTCTAATTTAACAGAGGCAACAGTCCAAATATCCGAATCAGGTAACAGGACTAACAAACTATGCAATAATACCAATTATCAGCGCAACTCAAATCCTGTCCAAAAACTTTTGAAAATCCTCGACTGAATTGCGGTAAAAGACAGCGGTGGTGGTGAAGAGAAAAATCCGACGACGGCAGCAGCGTCCGAGAGGGAGATCCAATGGCAGCGGCACAGCGGCAACGGCGGCGACGTGAGGAGGAGTAGTTGAGAGAGAAACATGTTAAAGAGGTGCTGCCGACTGAGTAAAACCGAGAGAGAGAGAGAAAGTGAGAGAAAGAGAGATGTACTGCTGTGAGGGAGAACGAGTCTAGCGAGAGCGAGACGATGAGCTAGACAGCGAGACTTGAGAAAGTTTGACGCCGCGATAACGAAAGAGAGCGAGACGATGAGCGAGACAACGATACCTGAGAGAGTTTGACGTCGCTATAGGGAAAGAGAGCGAGACAATGCGCGGGAGAGAGTGTGCCGGCGACAGAGAGAAGCTGAGAGAGAGAGAGAGAGCCGGACGGGAGAGAGGTCTGCGAGGGAAAGAAGCTGCGAGTGTGTATGCATGCGGCGGCGGGAGAGAGAGTGTGTGACAACCCAACTTTTAGCAACCTATGCGTTGAAATGTCAGAAGGAGAGGAACAAAAGACCATGTTGGACGCATGGTCAAGACTGAAGTAACGCGTAGTTAAAGTGGACGTATAGGAAGTACTCAAGCACTTAAAGGGAAAGAAGTAAGACGCATAGACTTCTATTATAAGATATTTTTAAGTGTTGGAAAGTAGAAGGTTGTGAAGTAGACATAAAAATTAGAACATGTGTTAGACGCATGTTAAATTATCTAAAAGAAAATAGTTAAAATAAGGAAAGGTTTAAAAGAATAACCTTGAAAATAATCAAGGAATGACTAAGGATAGGTAGAAGGTCATGGACGCAGGATGGAAGTAAACGCAACAGGACCAATGCATAAAGGTAGAGCATGAGAAGGATTTGTTGTCGTTGACGCTTAGCAGTATTGTGTAAACACTGGATTAAAATATGGTGACTATACGTTGAAGGTGATCACGAATGGTTATTGTGTGCTGAAGTAGTGGCTGCGTCGACGGGAGAAGAAACGTGTTAGCTTACCATACACTGGTGAGGTTGTTATGCACTGAGGTCCCTATGCGTTGAGACGGTTACCTCTACGCGTCAAAGACGATGGTGTAGTTAGTTAAGAGTTAGACAAGTGAGTAGGGAAGCTCAAACCTTAGGGGAAACTCAATGAACGCATGAGGGCGCTGTATGGATTGAATGGCTGTCTATTTGGAAATAATGGACGAATAAGATAAGTTATAAAGGCCAGGTGACTTCATATAAACTTGACACCTTAAAATAAGGATGTGTTAAAAAGGCATGTTAAGTGTTTCATGCAACGTAACACTTGGACAAATGCATGGTTAGTCAGACATGCAGAACGACATATGGCAATTAAGTGGCAAAAGAGGAGTAAGATGGCAAGATCTCTTTAAATAGAACCCTGGGGAAAGGGTAACGACTGATGATTCTGAAGTAAAAATCCTTGAGAGAAGAAGGAGAACGAAGACAGAAAGAAGGAACCCCCTTGCGTTGTAAAAGGAGGCTTGCGGCCAAGAAAGAAGACATTTTTGACAACTTAATCATCTGGTGTTAAAGAAGTTATCTTGTGTTGAAGAGGGGTTGACCTTGCATTGGAAACGAATCCAACATTTAAGGAGAACGTGGTGTTTGAAAAGAGACGATGCGTTCAAGGTGACCTTGCGTTTAAGAAAAGTCGACGCATCCGAAAGGAATAAGAGGAGTTAGGTTGCACTTTACAGTAGCCATCAACCTTGCGTTGAAAGGCAGATTGTGACCAGCCAAACTGATAGAGGAAAGTCAGTCTTGCGTTCCAGAGTTAGAACGCTGTGACCAACTAAGCTATCGAGAGTGAGAATAGCAAATTAGTGGACTAGAAGCTGAAGCCTTGCGTTAAGGGCTCGGGAAACGGAAATTTGAAAGGAAAAAAGGGAAATTCCTTAAGAGATTTGTGAGTGACTCTTTCCTTTCTTCGAAAATGAATTTTATTAAAAATATTATTATGTGATATGGTTTTGAGATGACTGTTTCTGTGAAAAGCGTAATGCTTGAATATATGGTTTAAAAGGCATGATTTACTTGATTGCTTTATGGTAACGAAAGGCATGTTGCAAAATATATTTATCGAGGAACACCCTGTTTCCTAAAAAGTCTTTGATGAACTATTTATGTAAATTGATGGAGAAAATGTTTTAGAGGAGGATCAATGCTAATAAGCATGTGAACTTCCCCGAGACCCAGCACTTGGGCAACCCGCCTATAAATGTTTAAGAGGAGGATCAATGCTAATAAGCATGTGAACTTCCCCGGGACCCAGCACTTGGGCAACCCGCCTATAAATGTTTAAGAGGAGGATCAATGCTAATAACGCATGTGAACTTCCCCGGGACCCAGTACTTGGGCAACCCGCCATATTCCTATGTGCACATAGAGGTTATATGCTGGTGCGTTGAGTCTTGCTCCGCATCGAGCCTTATATGTTTTCGACGTTGGGGTGTTGAGTTTTGCTCCACTTCAACTAAGGGAAAAGATTGAAATGCCAAATGATTTTCTGAATTGTTTATTTGATAACGATTCTATATGTTTCAGAATGGATTCCCAAGATTGACAAGGTTTTGCGGAAAAGCTATTTTGCTTAATCCTTGTTTTATGGATATTGTTTTGACATGCCTCTGTTCGAACTAAAGATAGTCTTTACAAAGCCAGTCACTCACGGAGCTTGTAGCACACATTTTCCTATTTTATTTTATTTTCCAGGTAGCAAGCGAGTTCGGGATGCTTTGCCTACACGGAAACATCGTCTAGGCTGTTCTTGACGGAAATGGTTGGACAGTGAACCTTATAGAAGAGTCAAGGTTGCTGTCTTCACACCTCTTCTCGGGTTGAGAAAGGATAATCCGGGAGGGGGTGTGATAGAGAGTGTGGGTAGTACTCAAAACGAGGCACCCCTAAGTAACCTAAAAGAAAATGGCGGCGGGAGATGTTTTCTTTTTGGTGTGGAAGAGTTACTCTCTAAGGTTTTTTTGAGAAAGAATGGATTGGTGTTTGATGAGAAAAGAGAAAGAAAATGGGTGAGGAGGCTAGAGCTTTTTTTAAGAGAAAATGAGGTTAATAAAATGAGGTTAATAAAGGAGGCTAAAGTCATTTCCATATTTTCTTACTTTTTGTGGTGGCCTTCTTTGGGTTTTTGGAGAGAAGAAGAGATTATAAAGGCTAAAGTCATTTCCACATTTTCTTATTTTTTTTAATGGATTTTAACTCAATTTTGAAAATTTGTCAAACTTGGCTTAAACTCAAAAGGAAAAACAATTTTTAGGCAACTAAAACCAAATTCAAAATTTTTTCATATTTGCTTTGCTTTCCCTCACTTTTTTCACCCTAACTAAATTGGTTACTTTAACCAAACTAAAATAAAAGGTAAAAATAAAAATAAAAATTAGCATAAAGAAGTGGATAACAATCAAAATTATAGTAAAAATAATCTAAAAATAAATTAATTTAAGTGAAGTCAGAAAAAAAATAGGTGACTACAATACAAATTAATTAAAAATTATTATAAACATTTACAAAATTATTCACAATCATTTATAAATATGCGGTGAATAATTCATATATCTAGAAGAAAACAGAAAAGTATAAAAATGAAATGTTAGCAAGTTGATTGCAAATTAAAATTGAAATTAAATTAAATTAAAACAATTTAAAAAAAGTTAGGGAAAAAGCAAAAGATTAAAAGAAAACATCTTCTTCAAGTTACGAAGTTCGGGCAAGAGTAAAATTTTGCATGCATCAAACCACTAAAGCATCTTCATACAATACCCGTAAATGGAAAACAATAATATATGTACAAATATAGTTATATTTTATTTTTTAGAATAATTAGTACAAAACTACATATAGGTAAAACATCACTAATTTATTAGTACGTGCCCTTGACTCCTTAGTAGATTCGTTCTTGCATGTGCTCTACTTCCAATAAGTACAAAAAAGTTAGAATCAAAGTGGTCATCAAAGCAAATAAATCGATTGACAAATAAGATTCGTAGATCAAATTTTGACCACATTTGAAGTTTGAAACAAATGTATTATCATTGTTTATTTTCATCCAAAGTTATTTGCATTAGATAATGTTAATATTTGATAATTATTCATTTGATATTTTAATATATGTTATATATTTTTTATATTTTATAACTAAACTATATTATATAATAAAACAAGGAGAAAAGTAATAAAATAAAAAAATAAAAAAAAAAAACATACTAGAAACAAGAAACAATGAATAGTTATCAAACAAGTTTTTATTTTTTTTTCAAGAAACAAATATATATATATATATGAACAATTATCAAACATATTCTTATTTCTAGTATTAAAAAATAGGAAATAAGAAATAAAAAACGAAAATTTTATCAAATTGGGACTAGATATTGAATTTTACGTCTATTAAATTTATAAACTTTTTTATTAAATAAATAAAAAATGAAATAGAGTTCACTAACTTATTAGATACAATTTAAAATTAAATGACTTATTTTTTTTATTGTGAAACAAAATTAAAATTTATCAGCTTTTATAAACCTCGAAAAACAAATAGACACGTTGCAATTTAATTGTTCTTTTTTTTTCTTTTTTTTTTAATCTTTTGTATATCAACCATTAAGAGTAAACTAATAATTGGCAGAAGGGAATAGTGTTGAAATAAATGAAGAGAGGAGAGAAGAAAGGACGTAGAGATATATGATTTTGGTTGTTAGCTCAAATTCTGGCAAATCCTGACCTCAAAACCCATCCATAGTTATCGGCCATTAATTCTTCTGACCTTATCGCATAAAAAGAACATATGTGGCTACTCATATAATACACATGTTTTTGTGCCTTATTTAATTTCACAAACACAGCCAATGTTGAGTTAGCTAGGACCGTAACCATCATAAAATAACATTAATAAATTTTAATATCAGATACAAAGAGTACAGTTCACTTAATATATAGTGCTTATATAATCAACTTTGAAGTAAGAGGTTTGATTCTGTGAAGGAACAAAAAGTCCAAGAAAAGGTGGGCTGAAGAATTGAAGAAATTGGGCCGAAATCTTAGCTAGAGAAAGTTGTTACAAAGAATGTTCTCAACCTCCATGTTTGTGGTGACAAACGTATATTCTTTTTTTATTCTGTTATCTATTCTTTCACCGACATTAAGGCACAGTGGTGTATAAATTGAGCACCCTGCTCATCATTCAATATAGAAAAAGAAACATAGAAAGTATCCTCCCATTTTATCAATTTATTTCAAATTCCAACTTGGTATCAGAGCCTTCAATGGCAAACACAATGTTCACTAAAAATGTTGCCTCCGAACCAGTGAAATTCAGCAACCCGCCGCTGAATCAATTGTTGAACCTACTCACAACCACAAAGTTGGGAAAGAGGAAATTACATGCTCTAGAAGACGCTTGCACTTCTGTTTCTTCGTAGCTACAAACTGGAGGGACATTTGACTGATAAGAATCCCTGCCCTCCCATGTTTCTTCTCATATCTATTGACATTCCAGACATCAATGTTAGTGGTGCTGGTTCTTCTAGCTCTCAAATGGTGACCGATGATGCCGTCAGCCCCTCTATTGAAAGGAGTCTGAATCCTCAATATGAAGTCTAGGTTGTTGTGGATCAGCTATTGTTCAGCTGCTTATATAATTCTATGGCACCTGATGTAACCGTTCAACTGATAGGTTTTGAAAATGCCAAGGAGCTCTAGGAAGCAATTCAAGAGTTATTTGGGGTACAATCGAGGGCAGAAGAAGATTATCTTAGACAAGTGTTTCAACAGACTCGAAAAGAGAACATGAAGATGAGTGAATACCTTCAGGTGATGAAGACTCACTCGACAACCTTGCTCAAGCCAAAAGCCCAGTGACGACTAGGGCCTTAGTTTCTTAAGTCTTATTGGGGCTAGATGAAGAATATAACCCGATCGTAATCGGAATATAGGGAAAGCTAGGGATATCATGGCTAGATATGCAATCGAAACTTCTTTCTTATGAAAAGCGCCTCAAACATCAAAATTCTGTCAAAGCTCAAAGCAACTTTGCCCAATCACCTTTTGTTAATGCTGTGTTTAGTCAGAATACCATGGGGTCTAAGCCACAAAACAATCAAACGCGGCAGTAGGGCAATGGACAGAGAGGGAACGGCGGTAATCTATCTTTCTCCAATCAAAACAATGCTGGTCGAGGGCATGGCAGAGGTCGAAGTGGCGGCAATAACAGACCAATGTGTCAGGTATGTGGAAAATTTGGTCATACCGCTCTAATTTGTTATCATCATTTTGATAAGGAATACAACCCAAACTCGAACTAAGGAAGAGGCAGCGGTGGAGCACGTATGAACAGTAACACCAATCCGACTGTATTTGCAACACAAGCGTCGAATCCTTTTGTTGCCACCCCAGAGATAGTTGGTAATGGTGAAAAGCTTCAAATATCATATACTGGCAATGTTTGCTTGACTAATGGAAGAAATGAATTACTACTTAAAAATGTTATGTGTGTACCTGCAATTGCCAAAAATTTACTCAGTGTGTCTCAATTGGTTGAAGATAATGTAGTTTATGTAGAATCTTATGATGATTATTGTCTTATAAAGGACAAATATACGGGGTGCACACTAATGAAAGGGGAACTCAGTGATGGATTGTATTGGTTGAATGAAGTAAAAGTCGTAAAGGGAGAAACGTATAATGAGAACTCCGCTCCGTACATAAATAAAGACTCTATTGCACTTTTTTTTTTGGGCAAAAATCAAGGAAGGGAGCAGCGTACTCAAGAGCACTTTGGCACAGACGGCTAGGTTATCCTTCATAAAAAACTTTAGAATTAGCTATTAGAGAATGTAATCTTCCCACTAAGTTGAATGAACAGTTAGAATTTTGTGAGTCCTGTCAATTGGCAAAGCATATGCTTTCCCTTTTCCTCATTCTACTTCACAGGCTTGTGAAAATTTTGATCTCATTCATACTGACGTGTGGGGACCTGCTCCGGTCACATCTGCAAATGGGTATCAATATTATATTTCCTTTCTGGATGACTACAACATGTACATGTGGATATATCCGTTAAAACAAAAATCAGACACTACGTCCGCATTTCACTACTTTGCTCAATTGGTAAAAACTCAATTTCACACTGGGATCAAAGCCTTACAGTCAGATAATGGTACGGAATTTCATAAAATCCATCAGATATGTGCATCTATTGGAGTCATTTCTCGCAAATCGTGTCCATATACGTCAGCACAAAATGGTCGGGCCAAAAGGAAACATCGCCATGTCGTTGAAATTGGCCTCACTCTTCTGGCTTAAGCATCCATGCCTCTATCATTTTGGTGGGATGCATTCTCAACAGCTGTATATCTAATTAATGACCTTCCCACAATTGTACTTCAAGGCAAATCACTAATTCAATTGATGATGAATACTAATCTTGACTTTGCAAATCTCAGAGTTTTTGGATGCAGTTGTTATTCGTGTCTCTGACCATATAAGGCCCACAAATTTCAGTTTCATTCCTAGAGATGTGTTTATCTTGGGCCAAGTCCAGTCCATAAGGGGTACAGATGCTTGAGTCCATCTGGAAGAATTTACATTTCCTGCCATGTGACGTTTAATGAGACCGAGTTTCCTTTTGGTTTGGCTCGAAAGGATCAGCCCAATCCACCGTTAGAAACAGCCTAACCAACTTTCAACCATTAATTAATATTCTTCCTCCACCAGTTCAACATCAACCTGCTCCACTCGCTGTTGTCCTCCCTTTTACCTTGCAGTCTCCTCGACACCTTTCAGGGCCTCATCTGATCCACCTAATCCTCAATCCATACACAAGTCCTCACAATCCTCAAACTCGAATTCTCCTCCTCTCCATAGCACGTCGTGTCCACCTGTCAATGCCTAGACCTCTGTATCAACGCCTCTCTCCCCATCCACCGCTAATGAGTCTGTCGACCCACCTGCTCCGACTCTTCCAATTCCACCCCAACCAATATCGAATCCTCCTCCTCCTCCTCCTCTACCATCACATCCAATCGTCACCAGAGGGAAAGCAGACATCTTTAAACCCAAAGTGTTGATGATAGGCTCCACCATCGACTGATCACTTACAGAACCTACTCGATTCAAGGATGTACTGGCAACACCACAGTGGAGACAGGCCATGGACAATGAATTCACTACTCTTATTTTGAACCGGACATGGGAGCTAGTACCCCCTTCGCCGAATCTTAACATCGTGAGCAATAAATGGATCTTCCGGCTAAAGAAAAATACTGATGGGTCCATGCAACGCCATAAAGCTCGCCTAGTTGCCAAAGGCTTCCATCAACACCCAGGTGTGAACTTTTTTGAAACGTTCAGTTCAGTGGCCAAAGCATCAACTATCCGAGTAATCCTTAGTGTTGCTGTATCTCAAGGATGGATGCTTCGTCAACTGGACTTCAAGAACGCCTTCCTAAATGGCACGCTGACAGAAGAGGTCTACATGAGCCAACCTCTAGGATATGTTGATGTTGATCGTCCGACTTATGTGTGCAAACTGAACAAGGCGATCTACAGCCTCAAACAAGCTCCTCGTGCATGGAACACCACTCTTCGGATAACATTAACTCAGTGGGGCTTCATGAACTCAAGGTCAAACACGTCTCTCTTTATTCTTCTATGTCAATCCTTTGTTGTATTTCTACTGGTTTATGTGGATGATGTTATAATCACCGGGAGTAATGTGGCACTAATTGGGCAAGTGATTACTCGTCTGGATAAAGTTTTTGCTCTAAAGGATCTTGAACGCCTGAGCTACTTCCTCCGATTCCAGATACATTACCTTGAATCCGGCTTCCTCGTCAATCAAGCCAAATATGTCGATGATTTGTTTTTTGAACTCAACATGTCTGATATTAACGCCACTGCTTCTCCTAGGGTTCAAGGTAGAAATCTATCAAAGTCAGACGGTGAACCACTTGCGAACCCATTCCTGTATAGAAGTACCGTTGGAGCCCTCCAATATCTTACACACACTCGTTCGGACATTGCCTATATGGTGAATCACTTAAGCCAATTCCAACAACACCCAACCAACGTCCACTAGAGTGTGATAAAACGAGTCCTCCGGTATGTCAGTGGCACAAAACACTTCGGCATTCTATTCCAACCAAGTACTGATCTCCGAGTAACAGTATACTCGGATGCGAATTCGGCATCCAACATTGATGACAAAATGTCAGTAGCGGCCTGTTGCGCATTTGTTGGAAACAATCTGGTGTCATGGGCTTCCAAGAAGCAAAGCGTGGTTGCTCAATCAAGTACGGAGTCTGAATACCAAGCCCTTGCTCATGCATCCTCGGAAGTTGTTTCGCTCCAACAGCTACTAGGTGAAATGGGACTGAAATCTGGTCTACAGCCAATTGTGTGGTTTGACAATATTAGTGTAGGAGCATTGGCGGCAAATTCAGTCTTTCATACCAGAACAAAACACATTAAAATTGATGTTCATTTTGTCCGCGATCAAGTCTTGAAAGGAGCATTGGAAGTTCGATATGTTCCTACAAGTGACCAACTTGCTGACTGTTTGATAAAGCTCCTTAGCCACTCACAATTTTATAATCTTCGGTCCAAATTTGGAGTGATGGAACTAACCCCAAGTTTGAGGGGGGATGTGAAGGAATAGAAAAGCCCAAGAAAAGGTGGACCGAAGAATTGAAGAAGTTGGGCTAAAATCTTAGCTGGAGAAAGTTGTTACAAAGAATGTTCTCAACCTCCATTCATGTTGTGACATCTGTATATTCCTTTTTTATTCTGTTATCTATTCTTTCACCCACGTTAGGGCACACTGGTGTATAAATTGAGCACCCTGCTCATCATTCAATATAGAAAAAGAAACACAGAAAGTATCCTCCCATTTTATCAATTTCTTTCAAATTGTAACTGATTCTCTCACCCCACATATTGTCAAAAAAATGTTTAGGGGCCAAAAAAATAAATGATGATTAAATGGTTAAATTACAACTTTAGTCACCAACTCTTAAGTTTGCATGTTTAAAGAGTGGCCCAAACATTAAAAATTGTCTAATAGATAGGATATTAAGCTCTCATTTTAATGCTATTAGCTTCGTCAACTTTATAAAATTTTAAATAGGTAAAGGACTTATTATTAGCTCTAAATTTTATATACCTACTTGATACGAAATTGGAAGTTTAAAAGTATATTAGAAACTTGTTAGGGGTCAGATACTTCTTGTGTAGGATGGGTATAGCAACCCTAGAGGTGGGGTGAATAGGATTTATTAAAACTAATTTAAACTTTTTACTAATGTGAGCCCAATTAAGCGAATTAATAAACTCTTTACAAATAGGTAGTTTAAACAATATTTTTTATGCAAGCAAATTCACTTTAAATTAAACAAGAAATTAACAATCACATTTTAAAGCACCCTGTTTAATTCTAATAAAAAGATTGGTAATGAATATAAAAATTTAAGAACAACCAATATGAGCAATTAATTTCAAGAATTAAAAATTGCAATTAATTTCATGCAATAAAATATAGTAACAAAAATTAATTGCAAAAATAAATTAGGAGAGTGATAGAGAAAATGACACTGTGAATTTTATAGTGGTTTGGCAAAACTGGCCTACGCCCACTTCCCAAGCTCCTCTTGGGTACTTCACTAGAAGACTTTGACTCTTTCCACGGCTTAGAGTTGAACCGCTACAACGTTTTTTTTCGGGCGCAAGAACAAACCTGATCCTTTCCACGGTTAAGGATCAATCCGTTACAACAGCTCTTTTTCTCGGGATCAAGAGCCAACCCATACAAAAATTTGAAAAAGCAAAAAGCACACTTGACAAACTCTCTAAATAGAGTGGATTTACAAGTTTAAGCCCTTCACAAATAAATCATCGCAATACAATATATCTCTCTCAAGAATAAGAAGAAAAGAAGAAAATTGAAGCTTGGAGAGAGCAAGAATGGTGGGTTGGTGAATTATGGAAGATTGAAAATAATAAGAGTTGTAAAATTTTGGAGAAGATGAAGTGTTTAAAAAGAAATGAAAGTGGGTGAAAACCAAATTAATTTGGACCATTAGATCTTTGTAAAAGAAAATTGAATGGTGGAGATTGAAACTCAACTAGCCGTTAGACACAAGCATATAATAATATTAAATTAATCTTTTTTTAAAAAAAGAAACTAGCCGTTAAACACAAACATGTATAATAATATTAAATTCATCTTCTTTTTAAATTCATTTTCTTTTTAAAGTCATTTTCTTTTTTAAATCAATCCAAAAATAAAAAAATTCACCAATTGCCACTTCTCCATTGCTCCAAGTGGCACCTTTCAGTTAGTCCACTTTGATTAAAAAAATTTGCCACATCATTAGCTCAAGATTTTTTCCCATTAAGCTTGTTTTGACCATATCTTCTTCGTTTGAACTCCGATTTGAGTGATTCAAATTACATTGGAACCGTTGTTCCAAACTCCACACAATAGACACTTCAAAACACTCAAATGGTTAATAAATAAAATCAGATTTGTTATCATCAAAACACTAATTAATCAATCAATTAAAATTAATTAATTTGAGATTAAGGGCCAAAAAGCCAACATCTTGAACATAAATCATCCTCTTTAAAAATAATAGTTCAATTTTAGTCATTGTACTTTGAATTTTCCAATTTTAATATTTGTACTTTCAATAAAATCTTAAACTTGGTCTCCACTAGTAGTTTATTGTTATTACTTTTCTTTTTTTTTAAAAAAAAAAAAAAAACTTGCTATATTAAAAAAAAATTAATATATAGTAAAATAAAAAATTAATAAAAATTAATATATGGTCTCCAAACATTAAAGGAAGTTGGCATTCTTCAATGCTACATCTCAGTTTCATCAAAGGTTGTGAAGCAATTAGTAAAGAAGGCTTTTAAGTCATAAGAAACCATCATAACCAACAATAGGGGAAAAAGTGCAAGAATGGAGAGATAAGAAGGAGAAAGGAGGTGGACATTCTTGATATCATTTATCTCACTAAAATTGAGAATGGCAAATCGGTGTTGTCAATCAAAGAGATCAATACTCTCCTTTCCCCTCTATTCAACTCCCATATTCTTCGGGATTGATGCAGTTCTTGAATTCTTTCAATAAAGAAAAAAGAATCACTTTTGTTTCTTATATCTTTTTAGGCATGTTTGGGAGTGATTCTAAAAAAGTTAAATTCATTTTTGTCATTTTTAAGATCATTATGAAACTTGCTTTTAATGATTCAAAACCAATTTTTGATGAATTTAACAATTTTAAAATCATTCCCAAATATGCACGTTTAATGGATTTCAATTCTTTGTTGTTGCTCATGGGGACCAACTCTGATGGTCAAAGGGTTTAAAATGGGAGCTTCCCCCCAAGGTATAACCCTTTTTTCATCATCCTTTTATTGGGATTGATGTGTCCTAAATCTCTTGGGTCTTGTAGTTTTATAAATTGTATATACATTTTATATATTGAATAAAATAAGAAGTTATTTTAACCCTTATATGCATTAACTCAATCCAATAAACTAAGATTCCATGGTTATTTTAGGTAAACTTAAACATGTATGTGGTTGACATACAAGACTGAATCATGTTTAAGTCATAACCAAAAAGGCCTGTAGTATAGAAATAAGGTTGGGTGTCTTATTCTGGTAATACTACGGATATGTCCCACTTTGTAATTGTCACAAGGAGTTGTAAAGTGTTACCAACGATTTGATCCTAATCATTCATGTGGAGACATGTGAGTGGGGGTATCTTATGCAAAGAGTTTGTATAAGACCGGATCGCGAAATGTTTAATTTATCTTTGTAATGCCGCTAATTGTAGAAACTAATATTTCATAGAATGACTATAGGTAACTCGACCTAAATCTTGAGTGACTTATGAACTCCTGTTTATGAGGGCAATCCTTTGATCTTTATGAGTGAAAGTCCAAATCGTCGACTCAATAAGTCTACCATTTTGGGGATTTGTCTGATTAAGGAGCTGGGAACATATCTTCACAAGATGAAATTTACTTATTCCTGTGCTTAGGGTAAGTTGATAAATCACTCCCTTAAGGGCTGATTCAGAGTCTTGAACGATGAGGCCTCACCCTCTCACTAGCCCGAGTACCTTCTCTCGTTCTTCAGTACTGGGGTCCCAATATTTAAGGAGGGGCTTCCCCCCTTATAGCACCCTACTCTTTCATTTCCGCTTAAGCTTTCTCGGTTTGGGGGATTAATTGATTGGATACTCGAGAACCATAATCTTTCCTAGGAACTGCTTCTACGACGATAGATAGGGGTCAGGTTTGTTTGGCTGCCCATATGCCTTCTCTCTGTTGTACGACGATAGAACCATAATCTTTCATAGTGTTGAGATTACTCCACATAGTTAAGGCTATTCAACATTGGGTGTGTTGAGATTACTCCAACCCGACCAAAGTTGATTTCAACGTTGAACAACATTAAGTTTACTCCACCTCAACTAAGGGAAAAATGTTTATAAGTTTCCAAGAGCTTACTATTTGATATTCAAGCATGATTTCGTTGAACTTTTAAGCCAAACATAGTTTTTCTAAACTTGTCACTCATTGGGCAACCTAACTCATGTTTTCAAATGTTTTTCTACTTTCCTAGTAGCTAACAGAACCGAGGTGCTTCGCCTACTCGTCAAACTCATCTGAATTTGCTACTTAGTTTGAACATTGTAAATATTTATACTTAGACCAATCATTGCACATATCAGGGTCTAAGGAGTGGAAGTGTGTAAAAACTCTGTTGATATTATTATAAATTTAAGATTATTGTGGATGGTTTGGATGTAAGTTATAATATTATTATCAAGTGCTTGGTAAGAATTTGAGGAGAGTTAAGCTGACAGTAGATGTCGAAAAAGGATCAATGTTTGTTGTTGTCACGCCTCTTTTTGGGTTAAAGAAGGTATCTCGGGAGGGGGTGTGACATGTTATATGTGTCTAGTGCTTAAAAAAAATATGACTCCAAATACAAACACCTACAATGTAGGGATAACATTGTCGTGGGCCAGTGGCCGACTTTTTCCGCTTTTTGTCAAGACGATAAAAGAAAGAGAAATAAAGAGAGGATTGAACCAAAATGCATCTTTCATAGCTTTTTCTCTTTCTTGCTTCTGGTTTCATAGAACGCGTAGTTCCTTGTATTATCATTCTACCTAGGGTTGAGAAATGGTTTAAACACCAATTCCACAGGTAAAGGGTTTGGTATGTAAGTAAAAAGGCCTGATTTTCCTGGAAACCTACCAAGAGAAGTTATTTATATATATAGTCTGAAAAGATGGATTCAAAAGAGACCCAGATCAATTACTTGAAATTATGGAAATGGTGAATCCAATAACGATCGGTTTGCGGTATCCGGTCCGTCCTTTCTAGGCCTTTTTACTATTAAAAAATCATTAACTATTTAGCCAAACATGCACATCCTTAAAAGTCATTGCTCAAGAAGAGCCTTCCAAACTCGATTATCCCACTATAGAGTAGGAGGTTGTCACTGCCTTTTGCCTAAGAAATAACAGTAGTGAAATTACACCACAACTGAAAGAGAAGGACTCGCCATAGTATATTCTGTACACAGCTCAACTCGATCTTAGGACTTGATTGTTACCTTGGGGGGCAGGGGGGAATAAAAAGAAACATGGAAAGCATGAGCTATAGCCCAGTGAGTGGTAATTTAATAGGAACATAAACTCTCTCTTTTGAAAACATCTGTGGATTTGTCATAAATCATTGGAAGGGTATATAAGTTTCAATAATAGCTCAAACTTGTACTTATTCAAACAATAGCATGATCATATTTCATATAAACCACATTATAAAACCTCCGTGAACCACCAAAAATCCATACCAAGTTTGTACCCATTTATCCACTACCACCACAATATATTCTAAATATGTGGCCTAACATAGCTCACACACGTTCTACTACACCGTAGAACATGCGGCCCTACTAAACTCACACACATTCAGAACAAACCAACAGTGGTAAATAATAACACCAATAATAAAATCAAACATGCATGCAAACCAACCTCGAAGGCATATAGCATGGCTCCAAGCCATCAAAATATCACATCATAACCACGTGACATTATAGAAACACATTCACATAGCCCATAGGGAAATCACATAACCATGGGTACATGACTCAGTAGTTTGGAACCATTTTCACAAACCATGTAAAACCTCAAAACTACCATCAACAGATTTAAATCATAGCAAAGCAATATCAAGTCCAAGTTATATTCAGCATCTCAAGATCATATAAAAGCCATAAGAATTCAGAAAAATTATTATTTAAGGCATTTCTGAAATCAAAGTCAAGTAAAATAGATAATGCCAACACATTTTGTAAAGCATAGCATAGTCATATACTTTTCATATCAAATAATAAAAATAGAACGACTCACAATCAGTGGCATGAGCTCCTTGAGTTATAGGCTTTTCCGATCTCAATTTGACCTGAAACACAATCCATCAAACACCAGGTCATTTCTTAGAAGTCCCCTTAACTCCAAGGACTCCTAATTAACTAATAATAGCATCGCACACTCCCTTGAATCACATTTAATTCCTAATTAGTCATAATTCAAGGTTTTTGTTCGAAACTCCAAAATTCCTAAAATACTCTTGCAATAACCTAAAAATTCTAAATTATTCATTTTAGGGCTAAAATATCAAATAAACATTATTTGGGCTAAAAAAAATACTCACCAACACCTAAAATTGCCAAAAACTAGCAAATGGGCATAAAAATGGACCAATGACACTAGGTTGGCACGCACATGGGCGTGCAAGGGCACTGCAAGGAGGGAATGCGTGTGCAAGGGGCACTAGTGGCCGACTGGAGGCGTGTGAGGCTCGCTGGTGGGCAGTTGGTGGGCATACAAGGCGGGCTGGCACAATAATGGCCTAACAACAGGATGTCCTGCTCGAGAAAACAGTGAATCCACTTTAGCTCTACTTTAATCATACTGCAAGCAAGAAGTTGCACATACTTCCTTCAGGAACTATGTTAACAAACCTAAAAATTTAATTCCTAATTAGTCATAATTCAAGGTTTTTGTTCGAAACTCCAAAATTCCTAAAATACTCTTGCAATAACCTAAAAATTCTAAATTATTCATTTTAGGGCTAAAATATCAAATCAACATTATTTGGGCTAAAAAAAATACTCACCAACACCTAAAATTGCCAAAAACTAGCAAATTGGCATAAAAATGGACCAATGACACTAGGTTGGCATGCACATGGGCGTGCAAGGGCACTGCAAGGAGGGAATGCGTGTGCAAGGGGCACTAGTGGCCGACTAGAGACGTGTGAGGCTCGCTGGTGGGCAGTTGGTGGGCATACAAGGCGGGCTGGCACAATAATGGCCTGACAACAAGCTGTCCTGCTCGAGAAAACAGTGAATCCACTTTAGCTCGACTTTAATCATACTGCAAGCAAGAAGTTGCACATACTTCCTTCAGGAACTATGTTAACAAACCTTTAAACTAACGAACCTCAAAATATCAGCCCTTAAAATCATCTTCTACGACTCAGAATATCTCCAAGACTACACCTTGCTCAAATTTTCCCGTTTTTCGGACAACCTTCACTATTTGACTAACTATCGGTTTGAGGATGAAAAGTTGTGCTAAACCGAATTTTAGTACCAAGAGCTTGTCGCAAACTTGGCCAGAATTTAGATGTGAACCTCGAATTCCGATCTGAAATAATCAACACTGGAGTTCCAAACCGACTGACTATCTTAACTACATACATTTTAGCCAACTTATCCAGGGAATAAGTGGGCATTGACTGGTAGGAACCTTGTTGTTTTAGTCAATCTATCGGCTATCACCCATATACCATCATGACCACTTTGGGTTCGATGAAGCCGGAACAGAAAATCTATCGTAATATGTTCTCATTTCCACTCTGGTACTAGAAGTGGGTTCATTTCTCTTGCGGTCTTCTGCTAATAGGCTTAACTTGTTGAAAAGTCAAGCATCTCGAAACAGACTCAGCTATCTCCTTCTTCATTCTAGGCCACCAATAATATTGTTTCAAAGTTCTACACACCTTGGTGCTTCATGGATGAATCATATATGTTGAGTTATGAGCTTCATCTAAAATTTCTTTTTTTTTTTTTTTTACTCAATTTTATTAGGAACACACAAATGACAGAATTTCATCACTGCTCCATCACTTCTGACTTCATAGTCAGTCTATTGTCCCTGTACTGTGACCTCTTTTATCTGTTTCAGCACTTCATCCTCTAGTTGTGCCTTGATAACTCTATCAATCAACTTAGATCTCACTCTAAACTATGTCAATAATCCTCCCTGATCATCTGTTGACAACCTTGCATTGCAGATTTTTAATTCACACAACAAGGAAACACTAACCGCATTTTGAGAAATTCTTGAGTGCAAAGCCTTCCTACAAAGCATCAGCTATGACATTAGCCTTCCCCGAATGATAATCAATCGTACAGTTGTAGTCTTTTATTAACTCCAGTTATCTTCTTTGTCTCATGTTTAACTCTTTTTTATCAAAAATATACATTAAACTTTTGTGGTCTGTAAACACACAACACTTTTCCCCATACAGGTAGTGTCTCTAGATTTTCAAAGCTAGAACTACCACACCAAGTTCAAGATCATGGGTTGGATAGTTGCATTCATGTTTCTTCAACTGTTTGGATGTATATGCTATCACCTTAACCTGTTGCATTAAAACACAACCTAAACCTTAGTGTGAAGCATCCCAATATATCTCATACTCCACTCAAGGTGTCAGAAGTGTTAAGATGGGTGCTGAAATTAATCTTCCCTTTAACTCCTGAAAACTTCGCTCACAACCCTCAGTCCACAAAAATTTAGTATTCTTTTTGGTCAAATTGGTTAATGGAAGTGCTAGTTTCGAGAATGCCTGTACAAAGCGTTGGTAATAACTAGCTAAACCAAGGAAACTACGAACCTCTGCAATATTAGTGGGTTGTTCCCATTTAAGTACTGCCTCAATTTTCTGAGGATCCACCATAACACCTTCAGCTGAAATAACATGTCCTAGAAATGCTACTTGTTCAAGCCAGAACTCACATTTGCTAAACTTAGCATACAGTTTTCGATCTTGTAGCTTTTGCAACATCATTTTGAGATGTTCTGCATGACTTTTTTATCCTTAGAGTAAACCAATATGACATCAATAAAAACAATAACAAACTGATCTAGATATGGATGGAATACACGGTTCACCAAGTCCATAAATGTAATTGGGGCATTTGTTAAACCACTGAGGCACCCTTAAGCTGATCAAATAAGTCATCAATACGTGGCAAGGTATATTTATTACTTATTTGTTACCTTATTCCGCTGTCAACAATCAATACATAACCTTGTTGTGCCATCCTTTTCCTCAGAAATAAAACTGGTGCACCCCATAGGGAAACACTAGGTCGAATATAACCCTTATCTACCAGTTCCTGCAACTAAGTTTTCAACTCTTTTAACTCTATTGGCGCCATCCTGTACGGTGCCTAAGATATTGGTGCAGTTCTAGGTACTAAATCAATAGAAAATTCAATCTCTCTATCAGGTGGTAACCCTAATAGATCATCTAGAAATACATCACGAAATTCTCTCACCACAGGAATATTCTCAAGCTCCCTCTTTTTGACCTGGTTATCTATCACATGGGCTAAGTAAGTTGTACAACCCTTTCTCAAAAGTTTACTTGCCTTCACAGCAAAAATTACACATGTAGGGAGGATTTGTCTGTCACCTCTGAAATTCACTTCAGCCTTTCCTGGCTGCTTAAACACTACCTTCTTTCGATGCCAATCTAAAGAAGCCTAATACGCTAACAAAAAAATCCATCCCTAGTATCACATCAAACTCCTAGATATCTAAAGGAATTAAATTAGCAGAGAACTCACTTTCATCAATACATATCGTGTAGCCCCTGAATACACCATGGGACACATATGTCTCACCCAATAGCATGATAATAAGTAGCTCTTTTAGCAAACATTCTAATTATTTATTAACACCCTTAGTAAACATACAAAACATAAAAGAATGTGTGGCACCAAGATTAAACAATACATGTGCATGTTTATCACAAATAAGTATCGTACCAATCACAACATCAGGGTTATCGTTAGCTTCCTTCTGGGTCGTAGCAAACACCTTCCCCTGAGCATGGGGACAACCCACTACTGCCTTTTGCTTTGCACCACTTGTACCTTCTCCTCTAGAAGCTGCAGACACAGATGGTTGATTCACTGTTTGGGAAGTAGTTCTCTAAGCATTTTTATTCCCTTCTGCAGTAATTGAGGACACTACACATTACCCTTCCCAAAACAAGGGCCCCAATGTTTTCTGCCACATTTTGCGCATACATGTTTACTATCAACTCCAGCTGAGACACCATTGGAAGATCTAAACTGTGAACCTTTTATGGATTCAAATGGTCGTCTCGAACCACTATAGGACTGAGATCCTTCTCCTCTACTTGATCTGAAATTGAAAGGCTCACTGTATCTTGGTTTGAAGCTTCCTCTATTCAACACTCCAGGATAGAATTCATTCAACTTCATATCACAAAATGATCTGGGATAGAATTTATCATAGAAGAATTTCCTAAACTATGTCCAATTGATGACTTTATCTCCCTAACGTGACTGAATTAGACACCACCAATCATATGCCCCTCCTTGCAATAAGAAAATGGCAAGTCTCACCTTCATATCGTCTGGGCATCTCATAACCTCACAGCATTTATCTACCATCTCCATCCATTTTTTAGCATCTGCGGGATTAACTGGCCTTGGAAATGTCGTTGCCCTAAGGGCCTTCAACCATTCAATCCCAAAATTCTTCTTAGGATTATCTTGTGCGACCTTCATGCTAGCAGCAAGTACTTGAGCTAATCTCGTCATTGTCTGCTCCCTGAGATTCATATCTACACAAGATTGACTATTTTCAGCTTCAGATTCCTCGCCCCTTCTTCCCATACCACCAAGAGCATTACTAGTACCAAAAGCTGGTTGTTTCCCCAGTCTGCCACGACGAGGCATGTTTCCTAGAATGCAACATATGACACCATATTTAGTAACAAGTAAATCATGAACACTCTGCTAAATGCAAGCCTAAACCAATGTTAACTCTTTAACCTAAAATCCTTAGATTTCCCAAAACCATGCTCTAATACCAAACTGTCACAACCCCTCCTATATTCCCCTTAAACCTATAAGAGGATGCGAAGATGCTAAATATCACCCCTCTTGGCAACATTTAACATCCAACTCACTAGCTCAACCTGTATTTAGCCCAGAACAATTTCAATATGATCATTCACTAGATTTAAGAACCATTCTTAACGTACTTAATAACTCTCTAATCTCCCTAATTAACTCAAACTCGCATCGAACACATTAGCCAAAAATATATATACATATGTATATTATCCACAAGGTTTAAGTACGTTAAAAACACTAATACAACTACACAATCCACCCCTATTACAAGTCTCATGATCCCAAAGCCATGTAAAACTAGTTACATGTGTCTAGTGCATAAAAAAAATAAATAAATAAGACTCCAAATATGAACACCTACAATATAGGGGTAACTATCATTGTGGGCCAGTGGCAGCTTAGCTAGATCTTGGGACTTGATTGCTACCTAGGGGGGAAAATAAAACAAAACATGGAAAGCATGAGCTATAGCCCAGTGAGTGGTAATTTAATAGGAACATAAACTCTCTCTTCTGCAAACATCAGTGGATTTATCAAAACATTCCGATAAATCATTAGAAAGGTATATAAGTTTCAATAATAGCTCAAACTTGTACTTATTCAAATAATAGCATGATCATATTTCATATAAATCACATTATAAAACCTCCGTGAACCACCAAAAATCCATACCAAGTTTGTACCCAATTATTCACTACTGCCACGATATATTCTAAATAAGTGGCCTAACATAGCTCGCACACGTTCTACTATACTGTAGAACATGTGGCCGTACTAAGCTCACACACATTCAAAACAACCACCAGTGATAAATAATTACACTAATAATAAAATCAAACGTGCACGCAAACTGACCCAAAAGGCATATAGCAAAGCAATATCAAGTCCAAGTTATATTCAGCATCTCAAGATCATATAAGAGGCATAAGAATTTAGAAAAATCATTATTTAAAGCATTTATGAAATCAAAGTCAATTAAAATAGATAATGCTAACACATTTTGTAAAGCATAGCATAGTCATATACTTTTCATATCAAATAATAAAAATAGAACCACTCACAATCAGTGGCATGAGCTCCTCGGGTTATAGGCTTTCCCGATCTCAATTTGACCTGAAACATAGTCCATCAAACACTAGGCGATTTCCTAGAAGTCCCCTTAACTCCAAGGACTGCTAATTAATTAATAATAGCATCACACACTCCCTTGAATCACATTTAGTTCCTAATTAGTCATAATTCAAGGTTTTTGTTCGAAACTCCAAAATTCCTAAAATACTCTTGCATTAATGTAAAATTTCTAAATTATTCAGTTTAGGGCTAAAATATCAAATAAACATATTCGAGCTCCAAAAATACTCATCAACACCTAAAATTGGCAAAAACTAGCAAATAGGAATGAAAATAGGCCAATGACACTAGGCTGGTACGCCCATGGGCGTGCAAGGGCACTCAAGGAAGGAACAGGCATGAAAGACGCTTTGGTGGGTGGTTGGGGGGCGTACAAGGTGGGTTGGGCACAATAGTGGCCTGATAGTAAGTTGTCCTGCTTGAGAAAATAGTGACTCCACTTTAGCTTGACTTTAATCATACTTCAAGAAAGAATTTTCACATACTTCCTTCATGAAATATGTTACGAAACCTTTAAAATAACTAACGTCAAAATATCAACCCTTAACTCGTCTTCTATAGCTCAGAATATCTCCAAGACTACACCTTGCTCGAATTTGCCCGTTTTTCAGACAGCCTTCACTATTTTCATGTGGCTGTTTCACGTGCCCATTTTAAAAGAAATGCCACCTCCTACTTTCATGTGGTTGTTTCCCCTTTCTCCACCTTATTTATTTAACCTAGAATTAAATTAGATGGAAAAACCTAATTATGTTTATCCCTACCTTATTAATTCTAATTTATTTTTAAAACTTTTCTCAATTATCCCCCAAAATCAATTTCTTTTCTATAACCATACCTTATGAATTAATTGGTAATAAAGTTTTGAGAAATTGAATTTCTCTTATGGTGACGAAACTACCACATTCATCATAAGTATCAAATATGACATCTCATGTCTCCCACTACACTAACTGAGATGGACTTCCTAGTGCCAAACATGTAGAAACCATTCTACATCATTTTCCAAGAATTACAATCTAATTGTAATGAAGGAAAAATTGATAGTCAATTCTTATTCAACTATCCAAGTGCGAATCTTAATTTTCCACCAAGAATCCAGTAAACCAAATTTACTTTCATTTTTAGTTTTCTTCCCATTTAGGTATTTCTAAAATTTCTCATTGTGTGACTCCCAAGCTAATTTGGAACAATTTTCTTACAGCTTTAGTCATATGATTTATTTTCTTGGAACATAATACTTAATCTTGAGATTATTTAGATAATTATCTAAATTAAGCTTATATTGACTGCAATATCCCATATATTGTTGTCTTGTGTTTTATCTTCCACGCTTGACATCAAGTATGTCACTTAGAAGATAAATATAAGCTATCTCTCCAATTGTGATTCATCAATTACATTATTCATGAACAATTCATGAAGTGGCAATAGGACTATGAAAACATTTATCAATTAAAGACAAATTCTAAAAACTACACTGCCATTAAAATAGTGTCAATTGTACTTTTCCAAGTAATATTTTTTTCTCAAATTTTGACTTATATCGGTAATTCAAAATTAAAATCATGAGAGAATATGACATAACATTGAAATATATAAAATATATTAGTTAATAGCATGCAATCAAATATCCATTCAAATTTAGCTTTAAATTTTATAAACCCTATAAATCATGCAAAATGCAATGATACTCCAATGATTTAGAACAAGTGCCGTCGAAGGGTAGGTCAAATGTTCCTTCCCTGGATTGAGACATTCTCGACCAAACGTTACACCAAAATAACTCTATAAGGTTTAGTTACCATTATTTGGTCAAAACACCATTAACAACTTTAATGTGCTCTTGTAAATGTAACCCATCATTTTAGATCTTGTAGTTCTACCCTAACAAGTCTACTGAAGGGAAGATCAATATTGGAAACAGAAAACTATAGTCCTATCCATTGTTGGAGTTTACCTTGATATTGACCCATGCAAACACCTTCCGAAGGGGGACGGCAGCAGTGCCGAAACAAAACCGCCACGAGGTTAAACATGAGTCTCGCGGTGTAAACCAATGATGGAGACTGCAGGATATGTTGACACATGTTCTTCTTCCACTTACTATAAATACTTTCTCTAATTCACCTTGATCTTAACTCATGCAAAAACCATCCGAAGGGGGACGGAAGCAGAGCCGAAACAAAGCATGAGTCTCATGGTGTGAATCTTACCAAAGAACGTAAGAGAGATGACATATCCTGTACATCTATTCTCCCACTAAGTATTTTGAAATAGGGGTTTCATTACTTAGAAAAACTTAGGCTAAATCATTTATCCAAGTTTTAATTTGTTTGCCCAAACATAACTCTTATTTTTGGATAGTTTCCAATAATGTGAAATATCCCAAGGTTATTAAACTCTTTAATAAACTAGTCACGTTATGTTTTAATAAAAGTTTGACTAATTCAACTCCCAGGTATGTTTATCCATTTTATCTTTATCCAAATAAGATCCTAAGCTCATTAGGCAAACATGCAATATTTTTAATCTCATTAGACAAATAAAAAGATAAACTAAAATTAATTAATTGTATCTTTATTTAAGCAAGATCCCAATCCTATTAGGCAAGCATGCAATATTTTTTATCTCATTAGAAAAGTATAAAGATAAACTAGAATTTTAAACTATTTAAAATTAAACTAAATTTATCTTTATCTAAGCATGTAATCTTACTTAATTCTTCATTTAATTATCGAATATAACACTTATATTTTAAATAAAGAAGAATCTATACATAAATCTCTAAAACAATTTCAATATAACACTTATATTTAAAATTAAAGAGACTCTCTACATGCATATAAATAGGAATTATTCTAACAATTTAAATATAACATTTATATCTAAATAAAAGAGAATCTCTACATGCAACTCTACAACAATTTAAATATAACAGTTATATTTAAATAAAAGAGAATCTCTGCATGCATTTAATTAGGAATTATCCTAATAATTTAAGTATAACAATTATATTTAAAATATGTATGATATGCTTAACCTATGCTTAACCTATGGTGGGATTTTAATCTAAATGACATACTTTATGCAACTTTCAATTTAATTTAAAACATACATAAGATGCATAATTAAATTAAATAAAGCAAAAGTGACCATCATATTTGGCATATCCTAGAAACTAAAGATAAAATTCAAAATTACAATAATTTGAATTTTCAAGACATATCTTAGTTTTCAATTTCTTCTTTACCCTTCAAAATTTAGGGTTTGAAATACATAAATTTATTCCTTTGAAATTTCAGCCTATACTTCAATCAAATTTGCCAGATGCTTTGATGAAGCACAACAGATGACGAACGACAAAATTTCCAGATTTGAAAAATTCCAGATTTTCCAAATTTCAATATTTTGGGAAAACCAACATTTTTTTATAAAGAATTTACAGCACTTTTATATAAAAAAAGATTACAAGAAAGCCCTAACCCTTAAAAATTTTACAATTAATCTAATCAAAACTTTAAAATCTAATGCCCAAATATGCTAAACAATAAAAACAATGCATTTTGCAAACCTTTACATATCTCCTCATACATGAACAATTAAAACACCCACCATACAAGATTTTTAATTCAAATTAAGAATGAAAGATTAGATCTGATACCAATTAAAGAAAATTGAATTCCGGCGGAAGCGTGTGATCGCGTTCTTTGATTTCTTGAAAGAATTAAAATTACAAAAGGTTAAGCAACATACCTTTGCTGATCCATAACTTCAGCAAAATCTCTCTTCGAACCGATAGTCTTCTCCTTGTAGTCTTCCTCTTCCAAGAGATCTTCCTTGCTACGACTCTAGCAAGGATCCGGTTTGTAGGAACCGATTCTTGAAATAATAAAGGGAGAGAATTGAGAGAATTTCAAGAGGAAGACTTTTACAGCAATCATAGAAATTATTCTTCTAGAGAGGTATGTTCTATGAGGGATTTTAAATTAAATATTTAATAATATTTAATATTAATAAATATTTATCCAAATAATATCTCATATTAAATGTTTCAAAATACTTAAATCTTATTTAAATATTTATTTTCTGCATAATCTTTTATTTGAATCTCATCCAAATTAAATAATTAATTATTTGAATCCAATTCAAATTAATTAATTAATTCTCTCTCTATTTATTTATATGGATTTTATCCAAATAAATAATTAATTATTTGAATCATATTCAAATAAATTAATTCTGCATATTATAAAATTATAGTTTGAATCTTATTTAAATAAGCTTTATAATAAATCATGTAATTAATTGTATTCAATAAAATGAATATTTTTCCTCATAAATTTAAACATTTCAAATTTTTCTTTCAACATAGTTGATCCTTGTTGGTCTGTGGTGAGCTAGCAAAGGGACCTTATAGACCTATAGGTTATAAGCTCCAATGATCCAAGGTTAATTAATTAAACTCTTTAATTAAATTAATCTTCATTCATTAACTACAGGCCAAACTACTATAGACCCATAGTTGAACTCTTATGAACTGTAGGACAAGTTGTGTCCATGGATATAATCAATATAAGCCAGTCAATCCTTCACGAGTTGTTCATAATTACAGTTAAGTCAAATGTCTGTTCTACCCTGTAATTACCTTTTATCCTTAAGTACCATTGATTTCTCTAATGAACAATTTGTTTATGGTCAACCATAAACTAAGTCCCTCTTGAGCCAATGAAAGGGTGGGGCCCCTTGTTGTAGACTCGAAATCACCATTTAAAGGAACTACTCATCTACTTATCCTATCTGGGAAGAAGTGAATTTCATCTTGTGAAGTTATGTTTCCAGCTTCCCATTTAGTCAAATCCCCAAAATGGTAGGCTTATTGAGTCGGCAACTGGGGTCACTCTCACCCATGAAATCAAAGGACCGACCTCACAGACAGGAGTCCATAAGTCACTCAGGATTAAGATCGAGTCGCACATAATCATCCTATTAAATATTAATCTCATCAACTAATGGATTTACAAAGAGAGATTAAATATTTCGCAGTCCGGTCTTATACAAACTCTTTGTATAGGATACCCCCACTCACATATCTCCACATGAATGGTTTGGATCAAACCATTTGTAACTATTACAAAGTAGGTCGTACCCATAGTGTCACTAGAATAAGGCACCCAACCTTATAGGTTATTCTTCGAACATGATCCACCCATATGTCAACGACATTCATGTTCAAGACGTCATGCAATAACCTTGGATTTTTCCGTTAATGGATAAATTAATATTGCATAATTAATAATTAAATTAATTAACTAATCAATTACGAGACTTTATGGCACAAATCCCAACACCTTTGCCAAATACCTAGAGGAATATGGACTCGTCCCCCAATACACTATGCCTGGGAAGCCTAGCATGAATGGTGTGGTGGAAAGGTGAAACAGAACACTTAAGGATATGGTAAGAAGTATGATTAGTCATTATTCTTTACCAAAATCTCTTTAGGTTGAGGCACTAAAGACTACCGCATATATCCTCAATAGTGTACCTAGTCAAGCGGTAGCTAAAACCCCTTATGAGTTGTGGACAAGAAAGAAGCCTAGTATTGGGCATCTTCACATCTGGGGTTGTCCAACTGAGGCTAGGCCATACAGTCCTAACAAAAGAAAATTGGACTCAAGAACTATTAGCTTTTATTTTGTTGGGTTTTCCAAGCGCTCTCGAATTTTCAAGTTTTATGATCCCACTTCTAAAAGGAAAGTTATTTTTTGACGATAAATTAGTTTCTTTCCTAATATGGTTATAAATGGTGTTCATGCTCCAATTACTAACTTTGCTATTGAACCAATTATTGAACAAGAAAACGCTGTAGTCCCCATTGTTGAACCTGAAGTTCAAACTCAACAACCTCAAGAACTGCCACTAAGGAGATCTACTAGAGAGAGAAGAAGTGCAATTGAAAAGCACCTAAAATGTGTTTTCTTGCCATTGATTTAGGGATATTTTTATTAGATTTAATGTGTTTGCTAGTGGTTTTCATGTAATTAAAGGGAAATTAAGTGTCCAAGCCAAAATTGAGCAAAAAACAGAAGAAAAAGTGGAAATGCCATAGAAATAGGGCAGCATAGCCGAGAGCATCGCTACACTGCCTTCTGCGCTCCAAACCCAAGAGCATAAAAAATGGGAGCATCGAGACGCTTGGAAGAGAGCATCGCAACACTAGGCTTTGATGATTGACAGCGTCATTGCACTTTGGGAGAGCACAGCGATACTAGCTTTCTTTTTTAGCAAGTTACTATTCTTTGGAAAGAATTTTGGGTGGGCACTCCTATATATTGAGGGGCTCTCAGCAACCTTAGATATCGAGAATTGGAGAATTAGAGGCTGAGAGTGAGGGTATAGTGCAAGATATGAAGATTCCATGATGTTGGAAGGTTTGAGGATCGCTGGAAGGCCAAATCCATCCCTGAGACCAGCTTGGAAGTTGGATAACTTTTCTTCCTTTTCTTAATTCTTGGTTGATCTGTTGTATTTTGTGATTCTCCTGTGGGTTTTATCTATGGAATCCAAGTTAGGCTAAACTTCTCATAGTTTTAGGGTAGATGAATTCTTTGGTTTAAATTGTTGAACACTTTGCTTCTTGAATGTTAATTTGCACTTATGCTTTCTAGCATGACTATTCTTAATGCTTTTTGAATGTTTGATCGACATTTGAATGATTTTATGATTTAAATCTTGCTTGAGAAAAGTATGTTTAAGATAGACCATGCATGCTAGATGTCACGGCCATGCTTGTCCAGGGCGTGTTGCCCGTGACCGCATGCCCGCCACGACCCCTTTTTATCATGCTTTCATGTTATGTACTTTATTTTACTAGTTAGTTTACTTTCCTAGTACTTTTCTTTGTAAGTGACCGCTCACCACTTTGCATGTGCAAAGGTGACAGTTCCACAATTGTTCAGAAGTTGGGAGCAATAAAGCTGTTGTTGTGAGCTATAAACCATGGGGGTGAGACTAACCATCAAATCCTCATATCCGGAGTTGTGAGCTATAAAGCTCTTGTTGTCCCTTTTTGCTTTCTAGCCTTACAACATATTCTAATTTCTCAAACATGCTTCCAAACGTTAGCGAAAACCTTTTCCTCTAACCCGTTTTCTAAAACCATTTTCTCTCGAAACGGGGTGGAGGTTACAAGAGGTACTCAGTGTGCCGCAAGCGATCGAAATTTAATCAGGCTGACTTGTTCGTGAGCTAGAACAAGTGCCGCACAATCGTTTAGCGAGATGCGAAGTTGCGATTGTGACAGTTAGTATCAGAGCCAGGTTGGCTCATAAGAGAGAAGGCCAGAATCATGTCGACCGCAAAACAGCTAAACAAGTCCCAAGTGGACCGACTGGTAGAGATAGAAGAGCAGATGCTCTACCTAAGAGAAATCCCCGATGCCATCTGTTTCTTGAAAACGCAAGTACAAGAGATCTCTGAGAAGGCTGAGGGGATTGATGCGGTCGCTGGTCGCTTAGATGGGATGCCCGTCAAAGAGTTGATGTTAAGGGTTGAGACCATGAAGACACAATCTACGAGACCAAGTAGCTACGAGCATGGAGATAGCTCTTCTGACTCGGTGGCCCATATGGAGGAACGAGTCGAAGAGCTCGACAACGCTCAAAAGGCGATAATCAAGATGGTTACCGAGTTTTCAGAAGACTTTCGGACTACACTAGACGTCATCAGGACAGAGAATGCAGACGTCAGTGCGAGAGTGAATCTCACCATGAGAGTGGTGGGAAACCAAACCCCAGCTGGGGGTGCGGTCCAATTCAACTGGGTGAAAATACTCGAACCTAAGCCCTTCTGTGGGGCTCAAGATGCAAAAGCTCTAGAAAACTTCATTTTCGACATGGAGCAATATTTCAGAGCCGCAAATACGACTCCTGAAGAGTCAAAAATTACCTTGGCGACAATGCACCTGGCAGACGACGCGAAACTGTGGTGGAAGCCCCGTTATATGGACATACAAGAGGTCGCTGCACTATTGATACTTGGGAGAGATTGAAACAAGACTTGCGTTCTCAGTTCTTCCCCGAAAATGTTGAGATCATAGCCCGACAAAAAATCTGAGAGTTGAAGCACACTGGCCTTGTCCGAGACTACGTGAAACAGTTTGCAGGCCTAATGTTAGACATACGCGACATGTCCGAGAAAGACAAAGTGTTCTGCTTTGTCGAAGGTTTGAAACCATGGGCCAAGACGAAGTTGTATGAACAGAGAGTACAGGACCTCACGTCTGCCTACGCAGCCGCCGAATAACTGTTTGACCTCAGCAACAACTCTCAAGACTCTAGACGACAGTCGACATCCTTTAATGGGGGAAATAGGAACAGTCGTGCAAGTCCTCCTCGAAATGTTGGAGGAGACAAAGGCTGGGGTGGAGACCAAAAACCCTATCAGCCCCCTCAACAGAGGAATGGGAATAGTTGGCGGGGGCCCAATCAACAAAACAGTCAGTTTCCACCCCTGCAGTGCTTCATATGTAAAGGACCACACAGAGCGGGCGAATGTCTGAAGCAGACTGCATTCAACACCTTCCAAGTCACCCTGGCTACCAAATCAAATGACCAAACCGAACAGACAGACACCGAGACCCCACCAACAAAGGAAGGGGACACCCCGCACATGGGGGCAGAAATTCCTATCATCTCTCCAAAGAAAGATAGGAGAGACCAAAGAGCCCGTCGAATGGGGGCTCATGTATGTAGACGCCTGGGTCAACCAAAGATCGGCCAAGAGTACCATGGTCGACTCTGGGGCCACCCATAACTTCATGACTGAAACAGAAGCTCGCAGGTTAAACCTAAGATGGGAGATAGATGCCGAGGAGATGAAAGCCGTCAATTCGACAGCCCTACCCATTACTGGGGTAGTGAAGAGGGTCATGATCAAGATGAGGGAGTGGAGAGGACATGCCAACTTCGTGATCGTCAAGATGGACAATTTTGATGTGGTCTTGGGGATGGAATTCCTACTGAACACAAAGTCATACCGATGCCGCTGGCAAAGTGTTTGGTAATCACGGGATCTTCACTCACGGTTGTGCAGACCGAAATCTGACAACAAAATGGGATAAACATGATCTCAGCCCTCCAGCTCAAGAAGGGTCTCGCTCACGACAAACCCACATTCATAGCCATCCCGGTCGAGGTAGGAGAAAAAGAAGGAGAGACCGTTCTGAAAACTATTCAGGCTATCTTAGAAGAATATCGAGATGTCATGCTGAACAGTTTGCCAAAATTCCTACCTTCGAGAAGGGGGATTGACCACAAAATAGAGTTGGTGCCAGGAGCCAAACCACCTGCGAAAAACGCCTATCGGATGGCGCCTCCCAAGTTAGCAGAACTCCGGAAGCAGTTAGACGAGTTGTTGAATGCAGGGTTCATTTGCCCCACGAAAGCACTGTACGGGGCCTCAGTATTATTTCAGAAGAAGAAAGATGGAAGTCTTCGTCTGTGCATTGACTATCGGGCCCTAAACAAACTCACTGTTCGCAACAGATATCTGTTATCCATTATCACAGACTTGTTCGACTGCCTCCATGGTGCCAAATACTTTTCAAAACTTGACCTACAGTCAGGGTACTATCAAGTGCGAATTGCCAAGGTAGACGAACCGAAGACGACCTGTGTTACAAGGTACGTGGCCTTTGAATTTCTGGTAATTCCCTTCGGCCTCACGAATGCGCCGGCCACCTTTTGTACGCTGATGAATCAGGTTTTCCACGAGTATCTCGACAAATTCGTTGTGGTATATCTGGACGACATTGTGGTCTACAGCCCAACGATAGAAGAACATCGACACCACCTTCAGTTAGTCGTCGAAAAGTTGAAGCAAAACCAATTGTATGTGAAAAGAGAGAAATGCTCCTTTGCTCATGAGCGCATTAACGTCCTTGGTCACGTGATTGAGTGTGGCCGAATCAGCATGGAAGAGACTAAAATCCATGCCATACGAGACTGAAGGTACCGACCTCCATGACAAAACTGCGCTCCTTCCTCGGACTGGCCAACTACTAAAGGCGGTTCGTGGAGGGATTCTTAAGGAAAGCAGGACCATTGACGGAGTTGTTGAAGAAAGATCACCAGTGGGACTGGACCATAGAATGTCAAGCTGCCTTTGAAAACTTGAAGAAGGCCATGATAGAGGGACCAGTTTTCAGAATTGCAGACGTAACAAAGCCTTTTGAAGTCGAGACGGATGCATCTGACTTCGCCTTAGGCGGTGTTCTCCTTCAAGACAGCCACCAAATTGCTTATGAGAGCCGAAAACTAAACGATGCTGAAAGGAGATATGTAGCATCCGAGAAAGAGATGCTGGCCGTAGTCCATTGTTTACAAGCCTGGAGACAATATTTGTTAGGCTCCAAGTTTGTAGTCAAGACCGACAATAGCTCGATTTGTCACTTTTTCATACAACCAAAGTTGTTGTCCAAACAAGCCCGATGGCAAGAGTGCCTAGCCGAATTTGATTTTCAGTTCGAGCATAGACCAGGAAGGCCAACCAGGCGGCCGATGCCCTCAGCCGGAAAAGCGAACATGCAGCCCTATGTTTATTCGCTAGTTAAAAGTCAGTAGTCTTAGTGGGACAGTCCGAGAAGCCATAAGAACCCACTTGGCCAACGACACAGCGACCCAAACCTTGATTCAACTGGCCGAAGAGGGGAAGACTTGGCAGTTCTGGATGGAAGACGGCCTCCTCCTGACCAAAGGTAATTGCCTATATGTCCTTCGGTCCGGGGAGCTCTGGAGATTGTTAATGAAAGAGTGTCACGACACGCCATGGGCGGGACACAATGGGTGGAAAAGAACCTACGCGCTGCTGAAGCAAGGCTACAATTGGCCGAGTCTCCGAGACGATGTCATGCAGTTCACCAAGACTTGCCTTATCTGCCAACAAGACAAACCGGAAAGGGCAAAGTTAGCTGGTCTGCTGGAACCTCTACCTGTACCCTCAAGACCATGGGAGAGTGTATCAATGGACTTCATCACGCACCTACCCAAAGTTGGGGAGTTCGAATCGATACTGGTGATCATCGACATATTTTCAAAATACGCAACCTTCATTGCAGCACCAAAGTTGTGTTCGGCAGAGATGATGACTCAGTTGTTCTTCAGACACATACTGAAGTTGTGGGGTGTCCCTGCCAGCATCATTAGTGACCGGGATGCAAGATTTACTAGGACGTTCTGGACAGAGTTATTTCGAACGTTGGGTTCCACACTAAACATCTCCTCCAGTTACCATCCGCAAACGGACGGACAAACAGAGCACTTCAATAGTATGCTCGAGGAGTATCTCCGGCACTTTATTGATGCGAGGCAAAAGAATTGGGTGCAAATGTTAGACGTGGCACAGCTGAGCTTTAACAGCCAGAAGAGCTCCGCCACAGGAAAGACACCCTTTGAAATCGTGTGTGGTAGACAGCCGCTCATGCCACACGTTGTTGACCATCCCTACGCAGGGAAGAGCCCTTAGGCACACAATTTTACCCGAAAGTGGAAAGAATCTTCAGAAGTTGCTCGCGCATGCCTAGAGAGGGCATCAAAGCGTATGAAGAAGTGGGCAGATACGAGGCGCCGACCCCTAAAGTTTCAATCAGGGGATAAAATCCTAATCAAACTACGCCCTGAACAATTTCAATTTCGCGGAAAGAGAGACCAACGCCTGGTAAGGTGATAAGCACTTGAAAAGTGCTTTCTATTCTCTCAAATTAAGGGAGTTTATATTAGATTTCACTTGTTTGCTAGTGGTTTTTAGGTTAAAATGAGGAAAATTAGAAGAAAATACTAAAAGATCAAAACCGAGCAAGAATACCGCAAAAAAAAAGCTGAAAAACCCAAAATGGCAGAAATTGGGGCGGCGCCGCGGCGCTTGAACGGCGCTGCCGCGGTGCTAAAACCCGAGAGCAAGCTTTTCTGATCGCAGCACTGTCCCAGAATTTTCAATAGCGCCGCGGCGCCAATTTTCCTTAAATACAAAATTGTTATTTTTGGTAAGTTTTTGGCGCCGTTGCCGAGGATCCAAAGAACGGTTTTTGTTATTTAATATTCATTAGAATTGATAGATCTTAATTTGAGGTGTATATTATTTGGTCATTTATTTATTTTATTTTTATTTTACTTTATTTTATTTTTATTTCCCTTTATTTTATTTTATTTATTTGATTATTTTGTCAGTTTATGCCTCGAGATAATACTAATATTCTCCCTCTTGATCCCGAGATTGAAAGGACGTGTAGAAGAAACCTAAGGGTTCAACACAATCACATCGAGGAGATGGCGGAGGAGATACCAAAGGCAATTCGGGACTATTTCCAACCGACATTACCGGAAAATCAACCCGACATTATGAATGTACCCATCAATATCAACAACTTTGAGTTGAAACTGGGGTTGATCCACATGGCTAGAGAGCTAGCCTTTAGAGAAAGAACCAATGAAGATCCTCATAAGCACTTACGATCTTTCTTAGAGATATGCGAGACGGTAAAGATGAATGGTGTTTCGAACGATGCAATTAAACTAAGACTTTTTCATTTCTCTTTACAGGACCGTGCTAAGGATTGGTTGGAAACCATACCTTCGGATAGCATCACAACGTGGGAGATATTAGCTCAAGCTTTCTTGAACAAATATTTTCCATTGGCTAAATCTCAAAGACTAAGGACGGAGATCGGAACATTCCGCCAACTTGAGGATGAACAATTATATGAGGCTTGGGAGAGGTATAAGGATCTCTTGAGAAGGTGCCCTCAACATGGCTACCCGGGTTGGTTGCAAATTCAACTCTTCTATAATGGATTAGCAAGCTCAACTAAATCCATACTAGATGCAACCGCCGGAGGCTCAATTTTTTCAAAACATGCTCAAGAGGCCTATACTATACTAAAAGACTTGGCCACTACATCGTACAATTGGCCATGTGAATAGTCTTCTCCAATCATCCCAAAAGCCACCGGACGATATGAGATGGACGAGGTAAGCTCTCTAAAAGCTCAATTGGCTTCTCTTACTAATGCTTTATCTAAATTTTCTCAAGGAAGCCAAGTCCAAGCAAGTCCATCATCCATAGCTTCCCTTGCGGCCATGGCAAATCAATAAGAGCCAAGTGAGTTGGAGGTAGCCAATTATGTAGATAAAGGACAATACCGAGGTCAACAACAACTTCCAACTCACTATCATCCCAACTTGAGGAATCATGAGAATTTTTCATATGCTAACAACAAGAATGTATTGCAAGCACCTCTAGGATTCAATGGAGCGGGGAATGCAAAGACATCATCACTAGAAGACATAATGCTTGACTTTGTCAAAGAGTCAAGATCAAGGACAACCACATTGGAGAATTCGGTCCAAGCAATTGCTGCACTGTTCAAACCCAAGGTAAGGCACTTCAAAACTTGGAGGTTCAACTTAGTCAAATGGCAACTTCCCTCCAAACAATGCAAAAGGGTAAGTTCCCTAGTTGTCCCGAGATAAATCGAAGGGAGGAGTGCAAGGCCGTGACTTTGAGGAGTGGGAAAACGCTATCCACTCCCTTGATCAAGGATGAAGATGATGAGCTTCCACAAGAAGAAGATGAAGCCATCATAGAGGATATTCAACAAAAAGAGAGTGCATCTAAAGAAAAGGAGAAATCAAAGTCCAACATAGGGAGTACTTCTAACTCTACTTCTTTTATCCCTAATACTTTACCTTTTCCTCAAAGATTTCAAAAGAAAAAGATTGATGCTCAATTTTCAAAATTCTTAGACATATTCAAAAAGTTAGAAATTAACCTTCCTTTTGCAGAGGCAATAGAACAAATGCCTAAGTATGCCAAATTCATGAAGGATGTATTGTCTAAGAAGAAAAAGTATGGAGATTATGAAATGGTTGCACTAACCGAAGAATGTAGTGCGACACTACAAAAGATATTACCTCCAAACTAAAGGATCCAGGGAGCTTCTCTATCCCTTGTCATTTAGGCAACAATAAAATTACTAAAGCACTTTGAGATCTTGGAGCTTCAATTAATTTAATGCCTTTATCCATGTTTAGGAAGCTCAATGGAGGAGAGGTGCAACCAACTACCATATCTTTGCTTTTGGCCAATCGATCATTTGTTCATCCCTACTGCATTGTGAAGGACGTCTTGGTCAAGGTAGACAAGTTTATCTTCCCGACGGACTTTGTGATATTAGACATGGAGGAAGATACCGAAGTCCCCATAATCCTTGGGAGACCATTCTTGGCCACCGGAAGAGCCCTCATCGATGTGCAAGATGGAAAGCTCACATTTCACCTTAATGATGAGGAGGTAACATTCGACATTTATAAAACCCTTAAGCATCCGGATGTAGAAAGGTATGAGCATCATGAACCAAGCACAAAGGTAACATCGCCTCTCTCTTCAAATAAAAACTCTATGCATGATAAGCCTTCTTTGAATGGTAAGACTAATAACATGCTTGATGTTAAATTAGAAAATCTTGTAAAGCATGTTTCTAGTTGTGATATTTCTCCTAGTTCTTCATGCATGCCTCCCAAACTTATAATGAATTATGAACAAATTATGGAGAAGCATGTTAAAAATGAAGTGGTGAGTCCGTTAAAATCTAAGAATAATGACTCCTTAATAAGTCTTGACTACATTAGTAAAATGATGTCCAATTTGATAATGAATTATTGACTAACTCACTAAATGCTAATGAATATGTTTGTGAGTGTCAATGTGGGCGAATCCTAAAAGTTGTAGGTGATCTAAAGCATGAAAGGAAGAAACCACCTTGGGATCCGCCGTGATTCGCGAGCCCCGTCTAGCTAGAAGACGTTAAACCAAGCGCTCATTGGGAGGCAACCCAATTTTATTGCTTTCTTTACTTTTCTTTTTATTATATTTTCAATAAATCTTGGAGTCACTCATATGCTTTATCTCTCAGGAACTTGGTTCATCACACAAAGTACTCCTTACACCAAGCCTGTTTGGTGGCTTCTCGCTTGCTCCCAGGCTCGTTCTTTCTTTGTTAGATGCTCTTATGCATTGGAGACAATGCATGATTCTAAGTTTGGGGTGGGAGGTGTCTTTCGTACTTTCGTGTGTTTTCTTATCCTGCTATGCATGTTAGTGAAGGTTTTAATGATCATATGCATATCAATTTTTCAAAAAATTTGAAAATTTTGGAGCTTTCAAAGTTAATGGGAATGTTGGTTAGGGTTGTGTGCCTTGATGTTGATTGCCCATGATGAGATTCGAATTTGCTTGATAGATGACTTATTATGGAAATAGAATAGCACTATCGTGAGTTAAATACAGTTAAGTCCCTCTTAAAATTTCCCATATTCTTGAGCACGTAGCCACTTTAAATTAAAATCTTTAATTGAAAAAAGGATTAAGTTGGGTGTATTTGGTTGTCACTCCGAAAGGCCCCACCGGTTAGAGAGTGGAAATGCATGATAGCTTGTAATCTTAGACTAAGGAAAAAGAAAAGAGTATACATGCCTTGAGAAAAGAAAAAGTGTACACAAAATGTATGAGCTTTATTTGTCTATCTTTTTAAATGTTAAACTTGTAATGAGTCTGCATGAATAGGGGTAAAAAGAGCTGCCTTTGCTGTGATCAGTAAGGACGCCTGGGAATTGACTAGGTACGAGTCCCTAGTGAATGTATGAAAGCTAGTGCCTCTAGGTAAAAGAATGCAAGTTTAGGGGCCCATGAAAAAAGAAAAAAAAAAAAGATTGAAAGGCACCTTAGTGGACATATTGCTCACTTGAAATGTATGAAAGCTTGAAGATTGGTGCATGAGCTAGAGTAGGGGAAAAACTAAAGAAACTCTCTTAAGTCCTAATTTGAGTTCTAGTATTTTAAATTGAAGGAGGCTTGCACACACACACATGGGAGATAGCAAGATTTGGCCTTGAATGATTATAACAATATAGATATGCTTGCATGTTTCTACTTAAGCTCTAAATGCTATTCTCTGAGACATGAGTCAATTGCACACTTCTTCATCTAAACTCCCTATTATTTGATTTTATTCTTTGCTCGGGACTAGCAAATCTCTAAGTTTCGGGTGTTGATAAGCACTTAAAAAGTGCTTTCTATTCTCTCAAATTAAGGGAGTTTATATTAGATTTCACTTGTTTGCTAGTGGTTTTCAGGTTAAAATGAGGAAAACTAGAAGAAAAGACTAAAAGATCAAAACCGAGCAAGAATACCGCGAAAAAGAGCTGAAAAACCCAAAATGGCAGAAATTGGGGCAGCACCGCGACGCTTGAACGGCGCTGCCACGGCGCTAAAACTCGAGAGCAAGCTTTTCTGATCGCGGCGCTGTCCCAGAATTTTCAATAGCGCCGCGGCGCCAGTTTTCCTTAAATAAAAAATTGTTATTTTTGGTAAGTTTTTGGGCGGCCAAACTCTATAAATTTGGGGGTTTCCAGCAGCCCTTAAAAAAAAATCAAATCAAGGAAGTGCAGATCTAAAGAGGCACAAAAAGGAGAGAATTGAGTGAGAATTCAAAGAGTGAGTTAGTTGCAAGGAAGAGGAAAAGAGTTCGAGATAGTCGTGGTGCCCTTCGAATTCCGACGTGAGAGCCAAGGAGATCGTGACGGTGCTACCTCAATCAAGAGCCTCTTTTCAGTAGAGTTTCCCTTTCTTTACACTCTTTCTTTGTTTATTTTGCTCAAACATGTTGCTTTAAGCTATGAGTGGCTAAACTCTTTAGTTTTAGGGTTTTGATGATTTGTTTATGAATTTATGTTGATCTTGTAGACTTTCATGGTTTTGTTGGAATGATTATGCTTTTCATTATTATTGTGTTTAATTCTTGTGGATTGGCCATCTTCACATGTTAGGTTAGATGTATGATTGAGAGATTGTATGTTTAACTTGATCTATAACAATGAATTGTTGTTAATCTATCACGAGAGTAGTTAGGTTGACAATAAAAGTTGCTAAAGACTATTTTTAATGCCATGTAATTTGGTATTGGTTTTAAAAGATTAATAATCAATCGAGTTGCATGAGAAAGGGTTGTTTTTGAGAGAAAATAACTTGGAATTAAGTATCTAGACTTAGGCATATAAATGACAATAAAATCCATGAAATCTATAATATTGCATAATGAAATAAACAAGGATTCATTACCCTAGAACTCTCTTTGACTCTTGTGTTTCTCACTTTAATACTTTCCTTATTTGATTATATTTTCCATAACTCATAAGTTTCAAATTCAATCCTCAAATAAAATTGATTCAACTCTAGAATAGCTAAGTAACTTAAACCTTCACAATTGGATCTCCAATGGAACGATATTCAGACTTAACCGTCTTATATTATAACTTGACCCGTACACTTGCGGTTAACACTTAAAGTGCGCATCATAAGGAAATTTGAAGGACCCATCGAAGTGGTCGAGAAGGTCAGGAAGACCTCATATCGAGTTCAGTTACCTGCATGGATGAAGATCCACCTAGTCTTCCATGTAAGCAACCTGAAGCCTTAGCACCCGAACCCGGACGATGAATGACACGATACGGTGACTGGCCCTCCGATCACAATGAAGGACACCATGAAGAAGGAAGTCAAAGAGGTACTTGCAAAAAGAACCCTCCACATTGGAAGACCAAGACAAGACGTGAAGAAACTAGTTGGGAGCGTGCTGAAGACTTGAAATCTGCTGCCTTACGCATTGCTGAGTTCGAGCAGCGTCGGTTGACAGAGACGTCAACCATTTGAGTGGGGGAGGATGTCACGGTCATGCTTGTCCAGGGCATCTTGCCCATGACCGCATGCCCGCCTCGACCCCTTTTTATCATGCTTTCATGTTATGTACTTTATTTTACTAGTTAGTTTACTTTTCTAGTACTTTTCTTTGTAAGTGACCGCTCACCACTTTGCATGTGCAAGGGTGACAGTTCCATAATTGTTCAGAATGTACTATATGGGGGTGAGACTAACCATCAAATCCTCATATCCGGAGTTGTGAGCTATAAAGTCGTTGTTGTCCCTTTTTGCTTTCTAGCCTTACAACATATTCTAATTTCTCAAACATGCTTCCAAATGTTTGCGAAAACCTTTTCCTCTAACCCGTTTTCTAAAACCATTTTCTCTCGAAACGGGGTGGAGGTTAAGAGAGGCACTCGGTGTGCCATAGGCGATCGAAATTTAATCAGGTTGACTTGTTTGTGAGCTAGAACAAGTGCCGCACAATCGTTTAGCGAGACCTGAAGTTGTGATTGTGACACTAGACTATCGTTTGAAAACATAGAAAGTAGTTGGATAACGGTAGAGATTGTTGATGAAGGTTCTTAATGCTTTGCTTAATCACCTAGTTTCAAGAGCTTAGTAATTAGGGTATAAGTAAAAGAAAAGATTGTTTTTGAAAGATTCAATTAGGATAAAAGACTTCTAGATCTTTATTTCAAGAGTCAAGCAATAGTGTTTAATAATACCTTTGATGAAATATATTCCTTACAATGACTCTTAGTTGATATTTTCCATATCTTGATCACTTTTATTTGCTTTCTTAGATTAGTTTAGATTAATTATCATTACAAGTTGGTCCTCTAAATAAAATTGGAAAGATCTCTAAATAGCTAAAAGCATAATCAAACCAATTCTCTAAGGACGATACTCGACCTTACAAGCCGTTTTAACTATATTATAACTTGACTCGTACACTTGTGGATTCGAACATTAGCAATTCCAGATGATTATATTGTATTTCTTCAAGAACATCAGGATGATATGTGTGTAATGGAAGATGATCCAATCAACCTCCAACAAGCACTACAAAGTTCTAACTCTCATAAATGGATAAATACTATTGGAAATAAAATCCATGAAAGACAATGACGTTTGGGAGCTTATCAAATTGCATAAGGAGTGAAACCCATAGGTTGTAAATGGATATTTAAAACCAAAAGAGATTCACAAGGCAAAATCAAACGATATAAGGCTTATCTTGTCGCAAAGAGTTTTACTCAAAAGGAAGGCATTGATTACAAAGACACTTTCTCTCCAGTTTCATCGAAAAACTCTTTCAAGGTAATCATGGCACTTATAGCTCACTTTGATTTTGAGCTAAATTAGATAAATGTAAAAACTGCATTTCTCATTGGAAACATTGATGAGACGAGCAACCAGAAAACTTTGTGTCTAGTAATTCAAAGTCTATGGTATGCAAATTGAAGAAAATCTATGGGCTCAAGCAAGTCTCTCGTTAATGGTACCACAAATTCCATGAAGTAATTACTTCATTTGGTTTTGAGGTGAATATAGTGGAAGAATGTGTATATCACAAGTTCGATGGGAGTAAATCTATCGTTTTGGTCTTACATATCGATGTCACATTCATAGCAAGTAATAATGTAGGTTTATTGCATGACACTAATAAGTTTCTCAAAAAGGTTTTGAGATGAAGGATTTTGATGATACTTCTTTTGTATGAGGTGTCCAATCATGGAATATGACTGTGAAATTTTGTCACTGGGCTGCGAATAGTGGTAGACATAGAAAGGCCACTAAAATTATTTTGTGATAATAAGTCGACAATGATGTATTCCGACAATAATAGAAGCAATACAAAGTCAAAGCATCTAGATATAAAGTTTCTAGTTGGAAAGAACGAGTTCAGAAGGGTCAAATTTCAATATAACACATAGGAACAAACTTTATGGTGGCAAATCCATTTACTAAAGGTTTACCACCTAAAGTTTTTCATGAGCACATTGCTCACATGGGTGTCAGTCACTTTTCTAATCTCATGGTTTAGTGGGAGTTTGTTATTGAAAATCTTCTTTGACCTTAATTTTTTATTTTCTATATAGAATAAAGTTGATGGTTTATGTTCTGAACTTGTTTATCATGCATGCGGTTTAGCGTAAAGTTTTTTAGAATGATCTCACTAAGGAATTTGAACCAGTTGGAAACAGACATGATCTAGATCACTTTGCATGTAGTTTCCATGTTATCCATCTATACTTGATCTATGTCATTGAATGTATTGAAATTGGTGATCAAGGAAGGTTTAGTTATGAGGGTATTGACAAAAGCCGCATTGATTCTGTGTTGATACAAGGGGAATTCTATTATTGAAATAACTTGTCTATGTACGCTTAAGGTTTATGTGATTTAATTACATCAAGTACATAGACATACCCCAAGTGGGAGATTGTTAGACATATTTTAAATAAAAATGCGTATAATTAAAATATGCGCTATGTATGTGGATTAGTATTTTATATGAGTTATTTTATGAGATTGGGCCTTATTATGTGATCTAATTAATTAAGGCCCTAGATTCCTAATTGAGTATGAACTTAATTGATAGAAGCCTATTCCTAGATTGATTAGGGTTTAATGGAAACTCTAATTGAACTAATATATAAAGATACCTTAGGGTTATGGTCCTCAATATACCAAAACAATAAACACTCAATCTTTTTTGAATCCCATCTTGAGAGAGATCCTAGTAAGGGCATTCAGAGTATTGGTTGAGGAAAACAATAGTCATCTTGAAGCTATCATCAATCTCTTAGTGGAATCTGATATGTTATTTATTATTGACTATTGGCATGAATGATCCTAAGGTTAGTCTATTTAATATAGATTTAAAGTAATTTTGATAACATAATAAACACATACAAACCCTTTGAAAATTACATTTCTTTTTATTACAATTTTGTAATAATGGTTTTTATATTTTCTAAGTTTGAATTCTTAGCCAAGTTTAAAAAAACAAAACAAATTCTAAAAACATTTTCGTAATCGTAGTTTTTGGTTTTAAAAAAGTTTTGTTAGTTTTTTCCTAGTTTCTTACTTTGGCTTTCACATTTTCGTTAAACATTTGAATTAATATACAACCAATTTTCAAAAATCAAAACAAATTTTTAAAAACAAATTTTTAGCCCCTTTGGTAACCATTTCATTTTTTATTTTTGGTTTTTGAAAATTAAGCTTATTTCGTTTCCATTTTCTATAATGATTTGCAGAATGATTGAATTTTTGGCTAAATTCCAAAAGCAAAAACAAGGTTTTAAGAACTATTTTTTTTTCTAGTTTTCAAATTTTGGCTTCATTTTTTAAACCATGGGTAAAAGTAGATAACAAATGAGGAATTTTGGAGGTGAGAGTAGTCTTTATAGGCTTAATTTTCAAAAAACAAAAAACAAAAAACTAAATGGAGCCTTAATTTTCAAAATTTGACATTGATTTTGAAAATATTTCCATAATATAAATAACAAAACATAAAAATCAATGAATAGATGAGAGATGGTGTTCTTAAACTTAATTTAAGAAAAAAAAAAACAAAATAGTTACATCATAATGCTTAAATTTTCAGATTTGATTTAAATTTTGAGAACACTTGGGAACAACAAAAACATAGAAATTGAAAAAAGAAATATGGAGATGTAAATTATATGATTAAATTAAAAGCATTTCCTTAAAAGAAATGTGGATTATAAAGAAATGATGTTATTAAGAAGAGAAAATGGCAACAAAATAGCAACAGCATTCCTTGAACGCGAAATGGCAACAACCCACGAAAATTCAAAAAACTGCTCTCTCTCTCTCTCTCTCTCTCTCTCTTTCTCTCTGTCTAGTCTCCCACCCCAAATGCCCCAACTCCCAAATAAGGCAATGCGAGAGAAGAAAAAGTACACAACCGATTGGAGAGAGAAACTAGAGAGAGAAATTCGAGTCGCCATTACCAGATTTCCTGAACGTGATCAAACAATCAACAACAACAACAACAGAGTTCAACTGAGAAAATCCGCCCGTCGACCTACAATCGACAACAAACCGCCTCAATTTCTCTTCCATTTCCAAACCACTACAGGTTCATTCAAGGAATTCAGAACCGGCCGCGTCAAATTATCCAAATTCCTCTTTCATGAATCCGTAGATCCATTGCATTCTGTTTTATCATCATCGCTTTTCATTCTTCGTCCAGATTCTTCGATTAAGGTTCGAATTCATCGTGTTTCTGTTTTCTCTTTTCGTTTTCTTCAACCTCCTACGATTAATGTGATTCGATTCCGATCAGCGAAATCCGCTTTTACCTGCTCTGTTTTTGCTTGATTTCCGAATCGCATTTCCGTTTCTCGGATTGTTGTTGTTGTTCTTGAGTTTTAGAGGATTCTGTTATTCGGAATATGACATCGTTCAACACGATCATTCTATGATCTATGCGCCTTCTTCTGTAACTGCATGCTGGTATTCAATTCGAGTATTAATTGCGTACTTTTCCTTCTGTTTCCATATCAGATTTGGGCGGAATGAATGTTTCGTTGCATCAAGTTCGCTGGATTCACTCCCCTGGAAAAGAAGAGCGTGTGTGATTTGGTAATGCTATTAAATATTTACATTTTTGTTCTTTGATTCTTTATTTTATTTATTTTTAACGGCTTCATTGATTGAAAATGTCTAAACCTATTCTTAATTGTGGGTAGTCGAAATGGTTTGTTGAATTATGCCAAATATGTGAGAGTTCAATTTTATTTATTTATCTTTTAATTACTTAATTAGTTTAACAACTATATGCTGAGATTGACAAGAATAGGAGATATGACAAACTTGAGTAGTAGACAAAATTTAAAGAGAGGGACGAAAGGTTAAGAGAGAAGTTAGAAAAGCAGAGATACGTTATAGATAAGAAGATAATTTAAACAGAGGAAAGGAGGAGTAAGAAAATTTTTATTTTAGAGATTGAAAAGTTAGAGAGAGAAATAATTTTAGAGTATTTCAAAAAAATAAAAATAGAGAGCTATGGTAGAGAGTTCTGTCACATATAGAATTCTTTTAAGAGAGAAAAAAAAAAAAAAAAAAAAATGTTTCAAGAGAGTCTAAAGTTAATAATACAAACTTTTTATCTATTTTATTTTTAGAGTTAACTTAAAAGAGATATCTTATAGAAAAGTATTTTTGGTCCGGCGGATGGATGATCCAAAGATGGAGAAGAATGAAAACTAACCTACCAGTCTTTTTGACTCGGGTGAAATTACAAAAGTAGAACCTCATGCACGTGCATTAGTCTTTGCCCTTTACTTTCCGTTCTTTGCTTTCTCTTTCTCTCAACCTCCTCTTTCTCTCTATTTCCTCGCTCTCTCGCATTCTCACGCTCTCGCTTTCTCACTATCTAACTCTCTTACTCTCTAGTGCTCGATCTCCTTCTACATAATAAAGTGAAAATGAAGGAAAAGAAGAAGTCGATTAGAAATGGTGTGACTCACTAGAGCTAAATGGAGAAGAAGAAGGAGAAAGGAAAAAAAAGACGGATAAGATGAACTCGCGGAGCTAGTTGACAAAGAAGAAAGAGAAAGGAAAAAAAAAAAGGCATCAGAAGAAACAGGGAAAGAAATGAAAATTAAGATAATTTTGTAAAATTGAGAATAATAAAGCCAGAAGTTAAAAAGCTTAAGTTTGAAATAGTGAGGCAAAAACATTTTATTCTTGAAAAGGAAGTGTTTTAATCAATTATCTTAACTATTTTTATAGAGCCGAGAATTTAGAGGGAGTGAAGTCATCGACATAAATTTTCTAACCTCGAAGGAAAGTTGTGGTTGAGTTCTAATTTTACTGATTTTATATTTGTGTGATAGTAATTGTATCCAATCATATATACAAATATATTTTGGTTTAACAACATGCAGATATGAATTCGAACTTTTTGATCCATAATAAATATTATAATATCTTATTTAATTAATCTATGCACAAATAAAATAACATATATTCTTTGAGGTTTGATCCTTCTATTGCATCAAAAAAATATTTTTAAAACTAATAGATTGTGTATTTTTCAACATTTTTTTTCTTGAGTTCAACAATGAATAGTGAAAATTTAAATCTCTATCTAACGTTGGTAATTAAAGTGGATGTACCATATTTAATATTTTTAGTTCAATATGTAGTGTGAAGATTCAAATCTTTGTTCTCTTAATTAATGGAATATGGTTTAACAGTTTTTTAGATATCCCATTTATTTTATCATAATCCGTCATGTGGCAACTCTTCTAATTTATTTATTTTAAAAAATATTTTTATTAATATTATTTTTTGTGTGGGATGAGAGTAAAGTATGCACTAGTTGCATTTACTTAGGAGATGTTTGGAGCACTGAGTTGAGTAGTAAAGTTTAAAGTTGATAAGTTGGAATTAAAAATTTGTGTTTAGAGTGTAAAATTGTAAGATATAAATTTTCAATAAACGTACAAAATGGAAATAGAAAAAAGGATGAAGGCAGCATATATACAAACTTCAATAATAAATTCTATTAAAATTAAGTTAATACTAATCTATGAAATTGTTGGACCAGATACCCCTCTATTTCATTATTAATAACTTAGTTTCTAATGTGCAGAATTTCGTACCACGTGATTTAATATTAGATCGAAAAAACAATGAGGTGGCGGACGAGCGGATTGGGATGAGCGGAGTGGGCACCGGTGGATTCCACATCTTCATCCACGTCTTCAAATGGGCCATCCTGAAAACAAAATATCCGAACTGGTGGGCTTGGTGAAGTCATGGATGCCATGGAGGTCCGACCCGGAAAACGTCTCGAGAGACTTTTGGATGCCCGACAAGAGCTGTAGAGTCTGTTATGAGTGCGACTCTCAGTTTACGTTTATCAACCGGCGACACCATTGCCGTCGTTGTGGACGAGTTTTCTGTTCCAAGTGTACCGCAAACTTCATTCCTGCTCCATCCACAGATACAACCAATGTTCGCGATGATTCTGAGAAGATCAGAGTCTGTAATTATTGCTTCAAACAGTGGGGAAAGGAACCATCTGCCCTGCAAGATGGGGACAAAGCTACCAGCTCCGCTATTAGTCTTTCATCCTCATCTACAAGCATGGACAGCACCAAGTCCGGCTACACCTGTCATAGTGCGATCAGCAATATTGCTTCAACGCCTTGCTCAAATGGTCGTCAATATTATGACCCCTATTGTTCTGGTGCCATCACAGACGAGCAAGACAGTTTAAGAAATGGGAAGACCATAAATCGCACTACATCTCTGATGACTTCATCATCTAGTTATTATGGCTATTACAGGTATTCTTCGGAATGTTGATATAGTATTGGAGGCTTAATTCTCATTTTGGTCCTAAACTATCTCGAAAGGTTACTAACTTTTGAAATGTCTTAAATTGCCACTCATTGAGTTAAAGTTGAATTAGTCCCCGCATATTTAAAATATTTAAAGATTATATTAGATTTAATGGGACGGTAAGCTTTTAATTTTGTGTCGGGTAGATTCGTGAATTATAGAAAATGCTAAATAAATCGGGTGTCTATTATAAACAAGATTTAATCTTGACCTATTGAACATAAAATTAAAAGTTCAAGGTCTAGTGTGGTACATTTTAAAGTTGAGGAATCTATAGGACATCACAGTCTCAATAAATGCTAAGAGGTCGTGAGGTCATGGTTCCATTCATGATAGTCAATATCTAGGATTTAATATCCCACAAATTTTTTTAACATCTAAATGTTATAAGGGCTAGACAAGTTGTTCTGTGAGATTAGGCGAGTTGTGTGTAAGATAGGCCAGACATTTATGAATATAAAGAAAAGTTGTAAAATTGAAAGTTCAATGATTAAATATTTTAAACATTAAATGAAAAAAAAGAATTAAAAAAAAAAAAAGAAAAGAAAAGAAAAAAGAAAAGAAAAGAAAAAAGAAAAGAAAAGAAAAAAGAAAAGAAAAGAAAAAAGAAAAGAAAAGAAAAAAGAAAAGAAAAGAAAAAAGAAAAGAAAAGAAAAAAGAAAAGAAAAGAAAAAAGAAAAGAAAAGAAAAAAGAAAAGAAAAGAAAAAAGAAAAGAAAAGAAAAAAGAAAAGAAAAGAAAAAAAGAAATAAAAAAAAAAAATTAAAAAAAAAAAAAGAAAAGAAAAGAAAAAAGAAAAGAAAAGAAAAAAAGACATAAAATTAGAAGTTTGTAGACCGAGCTTGTAAATTTACCTTAAAGAAATTATCATTTTGGTCCTCCATTTTAGGTTGGAGATGAGCACTGGGTAAGTGAATATTTGATGAGGATAATATAACAAGAACCTATTCAGTTTTAAACAATTCAAGACTAAACTAGACATTCTAAACCTTTGGTGCTTTCTCCCAGTTCTGGGCCTTGGGGCAGGTGCGGGTCCCCCGGGAGCAAAGCTTTGACTCCCGATTATTAAAAAAAGACAATCTAATGTTCACGTTTCAAAATGGAACAACCTTGCATGTTCAGGAACCAAGGAGACTTAAATTGAGATCAATTTACTACTCCTATCCATCATCTTAAGTTCTTGTATTGAGTGGTAATTTAACATGTTATATGAGTAGAAAATCTTGTGCTCGAATTTCTTAAATTTCATTTTCTTCCTATTTTGTACTGATAAATACTTGTAAGACTTCGTGCAAACTTTCAAGCTCAGAAGGTGGGGAAGTCTTGTACTAAAAAGAGTGGGAGAGTGTTAAAATGCTGATATAATATTAAATTTTCTAATATCCAATTACATAAAGCTGGTAGAATGAGCGATGATTTAAGTTCTCATCACCTGCTAGATCTCCCTCTTAATTTGTGCTAGAGACGATGCAATTGGGTCCCAGTTATTTTAATTCTCTTGAAGCTCTACTTGTTCTCTTGTTGTCGCATTCTTATGCAATATGCTTTAGCCGATACATGTCTTTAATTGTGTGAATAGAGACCATTATAAGGATTTCTCTATCATTTTATTGATCTGATGTTTATATTCAGATCATCATTAATTGTTATTGCTTTTATATTTTAGTTATTTATTTACTGTTGCACTTTTCTGTTAGGAGTGATGATGAGGACGATGATTATTATTATGGAATGTATCGCTCAGATTCCGAATCCAGGCATATCTCCCAGTCTGATGATTATTATTGTGCTGTAAACACTGATGAAGGTTTAAATCTTGAGAGAGAGAACATAAGCACAAAGGGTTCCCCTGTCAATTTTGACACTCAGTGTCCAAGGGGTAATGAGGAATCTAGTGAAGACTCTGACGAAAATGATAAAGGCTCTGAATGTGATTTTCCTAGTTACGCAATGCAAAATAAAGATAATGAACCAATGGATTTTCAGAACAATGGGATTCTCTGGCTTCCTCCAGAGCCAGAAGATGAGGAGGATGAAAAAGCTCTTTTGTTTGAGGATGATGATGATGCTTGTGCTCCAGGTGAATGGGGATACCTACATTCTTCCTTAAGCAGTGGAGAATGCCCCATGAAGGGAAAATCAAGTGAGGATTACAGGAAAACTGCAAAAAACGTGGTAGAAGGGCATTTTAGAGCTCTCGTTTGTCAACTTTTGGAGGCTGAGAATCTTCCTATAGGTGATGAACCGGATGAAGATGGTTGGTTAGATATAATAACACATCTGTCCTGGGAAGCAGCTGCAGTTCTGAAGCCAGATACGAGCAAAAGTGGAGGTATGGATCCTGGTGGATATGTTAAGGTTAAATGCGTTGCTGGTGGAAAACGTAGTGAGAGGTAAGTTAAATCCATGCGCCAATGAAAGGCTCATGTAAGCTATATTTTATTAATATATGAATGTCAGTTGATTGCTTGAATATTGACTCAACATTTGACAGAGGATTGGGTTTATAGTCTAGCAAGTCGGTGCCTATTTTGTGAAGGACTATAGACTTCATTTCCTTACAGGGATATAGTACTCCCATGATTCTTTTTCTTTAATTTTTCTTTTTTTTTTCCTTTTCACTCCTTTTATGAGTTTGTTTCCTTCGAACATTTAAGGTATGTATATTTTTAATAAAAAGTTTGTTTCTTGTTCAAAAGAGACTGTGATCGTAGTTGAATCACGTTACTTTATGCACGTGATGACTGTATTGTTAGAGAAGGGGAATTAGCATGATCTGTGGTGCTTGTTGTAATTTGTTTCAATTGTGCTAGACGAACTCATATGCTTTCAAAGTTTCTACATACATTTAGAGAGAATTTAATATGAGATTTTAGAGAATCAGTTATTATCAAATGGTTCCTGATTTTGAAATGTTGTCTCAAGATTCAACTTAAGTATTGCAGAGTTACCAATACATTTTGTTTGACCACGTTGTAAGAATATGACTCATGTTGAGCGTTTTACTTATTTATTTTTTTTCCTCATGGTTATTCTGTTACTGTAAGGGTTTTTTTTGGTTGGCTACAATCCTTTTGCAGCATCATTGTAAAAGGCATCATCTGCAAGAAGAATGTAGCACACCGGCGGATGACGAGAGGAATATCTAAACCACGCTTTTTTGTCCTTGGGGGAGCTTTGGAGTATCAACGTGTTACCAATCACTTGTCAAGTTTTGATACTTTGTTGCAGCAGGTTTCAAACTGTTTACCCTTATCCTTTTCATTAGGTTTGTATATCGAAGTTTTATTCTGTAGATTTCTTGTACTTCAACTCCTATGTCCTGTTGATGTACTTGCGATCAATAATTATGAAGTTATGAGATTTGGAATACTTCTTTTTCTTCATGGGTTTCTTGTATGTACATCCAGGAACTTGATCATTTGAAGATGGCTGTTGCTAAGATTGATGCTCATCATCCTAATGTTCTTTTGGTAGAAAAGTCAGTGTCTCGCCATGCTCAGGAGTACCTTCTCTCAAAAAACATCACTCTTGTTCTAAATATTAAAAGATCACTTTTAGAGCGTATTGCTAGCTGCACCGGAGCAAATATAATTCCTACTGTTGATCATGTTGCATCGCTGAAACTTGGTTATTGTGATGCATTTCGTGTGGAGACATTTGTTGAAGAGCATGATAGTGGTGATGGCCAAGGTGGCAAGAAGTCAACGAAGACCCTGATGTTCTTTGAGGGATGTCCAAAGCCACTATGTTGTACTGTAAGTCTATGTTATCAACACGGAGAAATATTATTTTAAATAAGAACAAACGACCTAAGCAGTCATGCTCATAGTTATTTATTTCTTATGAGATCATTTGTTATATAAAAGAACTCTAATCCAAAAGAATAAGACCAAGTTCATAATTGTAAAAAGGCCGAGAGACCGATGCCTACAAGTAGGCATTGAACTTAGCCACCTCCCAATCTTCTTCTTCCGGTCTCTCAATCTCTCTAAAAATTCTATTACTTCTCCGAATTCAAATCCCCTACAAAATAGCAAAGAAGTTATCATGCTCCAAAACTTTGCCTTTCTCCCCAAGAGGAGGATTTAAAGCTGTCTTTATCTAGGTAGTCGAGAGATTTTTCATTTTGCATGGCAGTTTAACTGAGTCGTGGCTTAAAAAATGGGATATAAATGATTTCTGACCAACACTTATCTAAAACAATCTTGTTGTATCTCTAAATCCTGCAGTATACAGAGATTCTCAGTTTTAAATTTCTTGAGTGGAAAGATCTGTATGTTAGTGTGTGTTGTGTTTAGAAATTGTGCTGGTTTCTCTCCAATTTTCTTTACTATAGTTTTACTTCTCTTAAAGCAACAGTTGGATTCTTGGCCAGCTTCGAAAAATAAAAATAATTTCTTAAGAACTTCTTATAAGTTTTCAAAACTTGGCTTAGATTTTGAAAATATTGGTAGTAAGATAATAAAATAAAGAAACACATAAGTTGAAGTAGTATTTATAAGCTTCATTTTAAAAAACCAAATGGTTATTAATGGGGTGTAAGTAATGTTTGTTTTGCAGTAACAAACTCAGTGTATTCATACTGCAATATTGATTGTATAGTTTTACTGCTCTTCAGTTAGTAGATCATTTATAAGGCGTGTTAAATTGGCATGGCAATATACCAAATTTACAGTAGACTTTTTCGAAAGAACTAGCGAGTGCTTTCCTCTGCAATGTTACTTGAACAGACTTATTAGATATAACCATCAGAAATAATGTAGACAAATTGTTTTGCCTTCAGATTTTGCTCAGGGGTGCCAGTGGGGATGAACTCAAGAAAGTTAAGCACGTTGTTCAATATGCAACTTTTGCTGCCTATCACCTGGCTCTAGAAACATGCTTTCTGGCTGATGAAGGTGCTTCAGTTCCAGAGCTCCCATTGAAGTCCCCAATAACAGTTGCTCTTCCTCATAATCCATCAAATATAGACAGGTCCATCTCCGCCATACCTGGCTTTACTAGTCCATCGCCAGTGAAGTCTCCAGAGCCTGAACCCATCATGGAAATTGGGCAATCTGGAAAAGATGCTGTTTCATCTAGAGACTCGTCTATAATTAGTCACAATGTTGTCAATTTGAACTCTTTAGAGCCTACCTTAAGGGTAAAGCCCGGTGCTACCTCCACTTCCTTGTCCTTTTTGAAGCAGGATGTTTCTACTGCCAGCCGTAATTATATGCCTTCCTCCAAATTTGCCTCCGAAGGAAAGAGAAGTCTGGACAGCAAAGAATATTCAATGGGCATGAAGACTATCAAGGAAGAAGCAGGGGAAGATGATGATACAGTTTCTAGTTCCGGTAAAGGTGAGCCTTCGAGTCGATTTATAAACTCTATTCAAATATGCAGGAATTCATTGGATGCAAATACCCTAAGTTCTAATGATTCAACATCTCAAGGCCCTGAAAGCTCCAATGCTAATGTAGTGACCACCAAATCTTCAAGGGAAGATTTCCCCTTGTCACCTTCTGACCAACAAAACATTTTGGTGTCTTTGTCAACACGTTGTGTGTGGAAGGGAACTATTTGCGATCGTGCTCACCTGTTACGAATTAAATACTATGGGAGCTTTGACAAGCCTCTGGGACGGTTTTTACGAGATAATTTGTTTGATCAGGTAAGATAGTCTTCTAAAGATTATTTAACTACTGGAAAGCTCTAATTTGATAATATTCCTCAAGCCTCCTTCTGGGAGAGGATTTATTTACCCCTTGGCCTTTAGGTTCTCTTCACCTTTTTTAGGAACATACTTATCTGCTTCTTACATCTATAAATGATCAGGTGATAAAAGAATTGTTTTTTTTCCCTTAACTGAAAGCATGATCTTTATTATCTTTCCACTTGCAGAATTATCGATGCCATTCATGTGGTATGCCATCTGAGGCACATGTTAATTGTTATACGCATCCACAAGGTAGCCTTACAATATCTGCTAAGAAGCTCCCTGACTTCTTCTTACCGGGAGAACCTGAAGGTAAAATTTGGATGTGGCATCGGTGTCTGAAGTGCCCTCGGACCAACGGTTTCCCACCAGCCACCAGGAGAGTTATTATGTCTGATGCTGCCTGGGGTTTATCTTTTGGTAAATTTTTGGAGTTAAGTTTTTCAAATAATGCAGCTGCCAGCCGTGTTGCAGGTTGTGGCCATTTCCTTCATAGAGATTGTCTCCGGTTCTATGGGTATGAATATATATTTTTTTTCTTACATATAACTTTACTTCTCCAGCAATGAAGTTTGATTGTCATTGCCTGGTCGGTTCTGAGCTTGACTGGAAATCAACTAGTTTACTATCTGATTTTTAATTCCCTAAACATTGCCTATGTTTACAATTCCATATCAAAATGACAATGACACAAGGTCCACAACGTCCAAAGGTGGAGGCTTTTGGATGTTTGGTCTAAACTTGTGAGTTGTTACTCATTTTGATCATCAACCTAGAACTAGGGAGATTTTATGTTCTTTTTTGTTTTAATTATTAATTTTTATTTGAGACTAGAAATTTCTATTTATAAATTGAAAACGTTTTTATTTGAGACTAGAAATTTCTATTTATAAATTGAAAACGTTATATTAACATAGTTGGTGAGGATGATTTTTTAAATAATAATTTTAAATAATTTCTTTCTTTCTTAAATAGTAGTTTTGTTTAAAAGCATTCAAGAAATTAATAAGAACGTCCATTCCAATCAATTTCTTATTAATTTCTTGATAAAGGAAAAGGCAAATACTTGAGATTCCAGTTAAATACATCCTTATGTGTGTCTATCATTCACATCTTTCTGACTGTTCTTTCAAGGCAGAAAATATTGACCACATTTCTGATTGTTACTTTTATTTTATATTTTGGACGGTTTCTTACTATTCTTCTGTTGTTAGGATCCTCATCATTCTGCGACCTGGTTCTCAGTTACACGGGTTTTCTGTTATCTTTTGTGTCTAATTTGGACAAATTGGATTCCTCTGCGATCTTGAATAGTTATTTTGGCTTTGGGTTAGACACTTGCCATTTGTATTCTTCCGATGATTGGAATGGAAGTTCTTATTAATTTCCTGTTAAAGGAAAAGGCATAATGCTTGAGATTCCAGTTAAATACATCCTTATGTGTATCTATCATTCACATCTATAGGTTTGGAAGAACGGTTGCTTGTTTCCACTATGCAGCAATCAATGTTCAGTCTGTTCATATCCCACCATCCATGATTGAATTTCACCATAATAATCTGGAGCGGATTAATAAGGAAGCAAATGAGGTGCAATAACCTTGAATTCAACATCAATTGGAGGCTTCTAGCCACTGATTCTAAATTTTGAAAGACTAATCAGTGGTCTCTTCTATTAGGTACATAACAGGGCTAAAACTCTATTTGCTGAAGTATGTAAAGCTCTTCCTCTGATTCCAAAGAATGAATCTGGCACAGAGCAAGAAGATTTTGGGGTAAATGAATTGGACAATTATATTCAAGAACTAGAGCAAATCATTAATATGGAGAAAGAAAATTTTGAGGTAGGTTTTTTGCATTGTGGTTTTATTCTAATCATATCATATTTTGAAACTGACGATAACAAAATATGCTCGTTTTGTGAGGGTATATTAATTATGGTATATGTTGAAACTTTATTCACGTGCATTTGGTGACTTGATGCTTTTGGGAAAGAAAAGCATGTATGGAATTGATTCCGTAATGGCCTAATCCTATCTGCTGAATTTTGAACACCTGATTTTAAATATTGAATTAAATAGTTTTATTTGGCATCATTTCGATTGACCTTACGTAACAAAAGATGGTCATTGTCTTAAATTTATAGATAAACAAACAATTTTCCAATTATGTAATATGGATTATTATTGGCCAATGATGTTTCTAGGTTGTTATTTTCACTGCATATGGAGCTTTCTTTGTGGGGAAGGAAGCTTTATGCTTTGCTTCTTTGATTTATATCATCCAATTATTATAGGTGCATTTTAATGAAGTACTATCTGGAGAGACAACAGTTGGCCAACCTACAGTTGATATTTTTGAGATCAATAAACTGCATATGCATGTTCTCTTTCTTTCATATATTTGGATTCAACGCTTAAATTACGCAGCCACTTTGAGAAAGAAGCATTTCTCTGATAGTTCGAGCAATGACATCCCAACACTTGAGGAAAAGGAACTTGATTCATTGGAAGAGTTGGTGGAATTGACTCTGGCATCTGGAAGAGATGAATTCTTTGGTGGTTATGATAATGATTCTCTACCTGCAGAGTCAAAGCGTGAGATTGATCTTGGTAGAGGAGGTAATTCAGGCAAAATTAGCGGGTCAAAAGAAACTGATCGGGAAAAGAATATTGACCTTGGTGGACAGGAGGATGATCTTTGTCTTTCTCCAGTTAATTCTGTACCCCTAGATGTTGGAATAGCCATACGAAGGGCAAATTCAGTGGGAGAATATCCAATTATGACTGATTTATCTGATACCCTTGACGCAGTTTGGAAAGGTGTAATTCACCCGAATAGTGTAATATTTGAGGATAATTATTCTCGAACTAACTCGGCCATTTTGGAGCCATTGGGAGGACAGTCTGATATGGAAAAGTGTACTGCTAATGGAGTAGAGACAGCTCACCTTCTTCATTCTGCCTTAGTTTTGACGAAGGATGACTCTGTTGAAACAATTACAAGTTCGACGTCAATGCCTTCTTCAGCATATAATACAAAGATTTCATTGTTGAATATTCCAAAGTCTGACATTTCTGAGTACAGTCCTGCCTTCATCTCATCATATAGGGAGCTGGAAAAGCAAAGTCATCTTCGGCTTCTTATGCATGTTGGTTCCAGTGATACTGTTGTTCCTGTCTATGATGAGGAGCCTACTAGTATTATTGCATTTTCATTGCTTATGCCAGAGTATATTGCTCAGATGTCTGAGCCAGAAAGGGTAATGGAAGCTTCAGATACTGCACGCTCTTTGCCTATTATTGGTTCTGTTAAAATGAACTCGATTAAACCATGTGATGAAGAAGGTTCAGATGCATACAAAACTCTTAGAACCAATGAAGAGACCATTTTATCCATGCCTAGAACCGAAAGTCTTCAATTTGAGGATCTGCTTTTGTTCACTAAGGATTTGCATACAAGAGTTTGTTTTGTAAATGAGACTCCTTTGGGGCCAGTAAAATATACCATAACGTGCTACTTTGCTAAGCGGTTTGAGGCATTAAGAAAAAAGTGTTGCCCTTCGGAGTTAGATTATGTAAGGTCTCTTAGTCGTTGTAAGAGGTGGGGAGCCCAAGGTGGCAAAAGCAACGTTTTCTTTGCAAAAACATTAGATGAGCGATTTATTATCAAAGAGGTGACAAAAATAGAGTTGGAGTCGTTCATTCAGTTTGCACCAGCTTATTTTATATATTTGTCTGAAGCAATTCGCACAGGATGCCCAACTTGCTTGGCGAAGGTTGTGGGGATGTATCAGGTACAATATGTTTCTATTTTCTTACATTGAAGTTGGCAGTGAATCCTCTCTTAGAGGTTATAAAAATGATTTTAAATGATGGGAGTTGAAAAGCTAAAAATGATACTTTATGACCTTTTTTTTAAATAAATCATAATTCGTTTGACGAAGAGAGATTTTTATATTTTCAACCATTTTAAGCTCAAAAAAACTTTCAAGTAAAGATGCGTTGAAATCACATTTGAAATTGAAATTTTGTGCATAATTTTTCTTTGGAAACAAACATCTTAAAACTTTGTGCGTAATTATATACACTTGAGTTTGTTTTTGTTGTCTTGAAGGTGTCCTCAAAACATCTAAAGGGAGGAAAAGAATTCAAGGTTGACGTTTTAGTCATGGAGAATCTTCTGTTTCGGCATAATGTGACACGACTTTATGATCTAAAAGGATCTTCTCGATCACGCTATAATTCCGACCCGAGTGGAAAAAATAAAGTTCTTTTGGATCAAAATTTGATTGAATCTATGCCAACCTCTCCAATATTTTTGGGCAGCAAGGCGAAGCGGTTGTTAGAAAGAGCTGTTTGGAATGATACATCGTTTTTGGCTGTAAGCTTAAATTATCTTCTTAGTGTCATTACACTTAATTTTCAAAGTCTTGATGTTCTCAACTGAGTTTTCTGGATTCAGTTTGAGTCGTGAGTTTGAATCTATATGAATCTGCATATTCATTTCAAACATCGTTAGTGTCTTCTTGCTACTAAATATTGTGGTACATGAATAACCATTTCTTTTTGAAGTAATGATACCTAGTTGAATAATGTTACTCCTGTAGTAGACTTTGTCGAATTCAATTCAACTAAACCTTGAACCCTCTCAAATTTTGTACTAAAATTACTTTAGGTGTTTTGGTTCACAGATTAAGTTGGTATGATGCAGGATTAAGAAATCAAGTCTATATTTGGGACGTGGGTTACTTATTTTAGGGTATTAGTTTCCCAAATTCTATGGGTTATATGAATCTAACGTCTGTTAAATAATTATTGATTTTTCATTTTTTAGTTTTTGAAAATTAAGTTTATGAGCACTACTTTCACCTTTAAGTTTTTTCTTTTGTTATCTACTTTTGAAAATGATATCAAAATCCAAGCCAAATTTTGAATACAAACATACTTCCATAGTTTACCATAGTTTATACCGGTTATATATAGAGGAGTAAGTAATATAAATTAGATATATGAAATTCACATTATATTTTAATAGAAACATGCTTCTACAGAATATTATTTTGCACAGATTACAAAAATCCAGGGTTTTGAAGATTCCAGAAAGGCATAAACCTAGATTTATTAAAATCATGAGCCAAATATTCCCTTACTTATCCTCCATTTGAGGATAGACAGAGATGTATTCTTTAGGTGATTATAATGCCTGACTGATTTATAATCTCAAATTGCTTCTGCAGTCAATTGATGTCATGGATTACTCACTATTGGTTGGCTTGGATGAGGAAAAGCAAGAGCTGGTTGTGGGGATTATTGATTTTATGAGGCAATATACTTGGGATAAGCATCTTGAAACTTGGGTGAAGAACTCAGGCATTCTAGGTGGGCCCAAGGACGCTGCTCCTACTGTGATCTCACCTCATCAATACAAAAAACGTTTCAGAAAAGCTATGACTACATATTTTCTTATGGTTCCAGATCAATGGCCCTCCACAACGGTCAGCCCTAGTGAGTCCCATCCCGATCTCTGTGACGACAACTCGGAACCTGAGAATTCATGGGACTGGTAAGTTTGCAAACATTTTGAATATGGTGCACAAATTTTTCTGCTTTCTTTAGTTATTTTCCATTGTAGTCTTTGCACAACCTTTTCGATCAATGAGCTGCTACTGATTCTTTTGAAAGGGCAAGAAGCTTTGCTCAATTATGTCCCGATTGGCCCAGATACTACCCGGCTATATGTTGAGAGTGCTTTTGGCATGACTAAAAGCACTTTTGTCATAGCCTAACGCACTTTTCACTCAAAATTAGAGTACTTTTGAAAAGAAGTTAAAAGCAAGAACCCACTTTAAATGATTTATAGTAATTTAGAACATGAAGCATAACCATTGATATACATACATACACACAAGTATATTTGTCACGTCTTTTAGAGCATAACTGGATGAAGGATGATATTCTTGTCATTAAAATTTAATTACTTGATGACAGTAATTTCCAAGAATAATAATCTTTAAGAGCTTATTTTATTTTATTTTTAATACGATGTTTGTTTGGTTTGTTTTCAGCAAACACTATAGTGAACACAGTGATTGATGAGAAGGGAAAACAGTGTGCCACTTTGTGTAGTATTACTTGCTTTGGGAAAAACATGTTGCACTGAACAGAACCCCAATGAACATACATGGAAGAACCCATGTTGAAAAGGGATCATCAATCAATCTTTGACATCGATAGCAACTTCAGATGGAAATTTGAGCCCATGCTTCAACCTCGTCCAAACGAGGGGAACTTACCGCTTGTCCCTTGTCATGTCAACCAAGTACTCGAGTCCTTCCAGTAAATACGAGCCTGCCGCTGCAGTAGAAGGCAAAAATAGCTTTGCTTAGGGAAGGAAGGATAGCTCTTATTATAACATGACAGACTTTTTCGTAGAAGCATGAGCCATGGCTTAACTTGAGGTCCTGCAAAGATTGCCAAGCCCTCTGCAATCGCTTGAATTGCCACGAGCACGACCACGCTAAACTATGACCGTATCAGAAGGAATGCTCTTGTGAATAGTAGTAAGAAACAAGCACAGTAAGTTATGCCTTGGTACTTTTTACTTGTTTGCCCTTTGGAAGATCATCATCCAACTTTTGGAGGCTAATCGAGAACTTTGGTAGATGGCATTTGTCAAGCAGAAAGTCTTCTAGGAAAAGAAAAATGATGTTTCGTAGAGGGCGGTAGTGTTGTCGATTATACGGAGAGCATACCTTACCAATAACATATAATGTAAACGACTCTCAATATGATTCATTTCAACCAAGTTAACAAAAATAAGTTATTAAGATTTTTTCTCTTATGATTTGTTGTGAAATATCAACTTGGAATAAATGGAATAAAAGTCATAAACATAAGTTGATTAAAAAGTTGGCCTAATAAGATAGTCTATTATTTATTAGATAAGTTTTTGGAGTAACTTGAAATGAATGATTTTTGGAGAAGAAATAAAAGAAAGAAAAATGAAAAATATAATTCATAAATGAAAGGAAAAGTTGTAATGTTGGATTTTCCAAGACGTCGAAGGTAACGACTACATCAATGACATTATTTAAAAGTTTAAGAGAGTTTTCAAGGAAAATGTTAAAAATCACTTTTAGTCCTTAAACTTTCATAAAAGTAATAATTTAACTCTTAAATTTTAGAGTTGTTTTTAAATATAGCAAAATGAATCAAATTATCTACAAATATAAAAAAACATCGTTGGACTTCTATCACTTAAAAGTCTATTAAATTGTGATAGTGAAATTTATTTTTCTTATATTTGTGAATAATTGGATAGTTTTTACATTTATAATAGTTTCCTCAATTTTACCCCCTTGGCAAGATGAGCTGACTTTACTTTTTTAAATGCCGGTATGCGGACTCCCACTCTTCTATTTCCATCTGTCCCTATAAAAGTATTACTAAGATTTTTTTTTGATTTTTTTTATTTTTTTTTAAAAAAACAATTCATTCCCACTCAAAAGAGCGATAGAGAGTGGGTTTCAGGACACTCTACCTCGAACTTTTGTTTTTGGTCGGAATTTTATTTCCTAGATTCCCCGAATATCGGGTAACTATTGCTAAACTAGGTAGAATGCCCCTTAGGGATTGTGGTATTCAATGTTTGTTCAATTACTCTTTTACCTACATCTTGGGGGTATAATTTTTTCGCTTTCCCAAGTGTGGAAGCATCACACACACAAGCAGAAAGTTCAAAGTGAAGATGTTTGATGGTATTATTTTTTAGATGTATTGCCTCATCTCCAAGGATTTGTTGCATGATTCCATTGTTGTCGCAAATGTAACAATTTAATATTTATACTTTACAATTGGTAACGATTTAGTTCTTATAGTAGAAATTAGTTTTAAGATTTAATGATCTTTCTTGCATGAATAAATCGATTAACTAATTAGAGATTGAATATTTTTATGAAATACAAAGTCTTGCATCATTAAATAATAAAAATTGATATCTAATTTTGATATATTTTTTTCATGCCAAAGTCTAAATTGTTACAAATGTGAAAATACAAAACTAAATAGTTACATATTATAGTTTAGAGACTAAATCGACTAAATTGTTACAAAATTGAAAGTAAAAACTTGAGGTAGATAGACAAGTTTTTAACCAAGAAAGAGTAGAAATAACAAATCAAGTTCTTCAAAGACAAAAACAAAACTCCTAGCTCTGAACTTTAACCAAGATGCTAAAATAAATTTAAAGACATTAATATATGCCGAACATGACCAGAACCACAGGTTTGCAAATTTACAAATGATGTCAAAATACCAGTCTTTCTTTGTTGAAGAAGGAAGAGAAGTAAATGCAACATTGCAATTGATAGAGGATTCTTTTGATTGTACACGCCCGTCACATATGATCCTTTGAAATTGCGTTTGGTTCTTGGGAATTGAAATAGATTTCTTGTAAGACATCCATGGAGACATGGCGAAATTTCTTCTATACAAATGAAAACAATAGGGTCGAATATTTCCTTCTTTCTACAGTAATGACAAAGTCATTTTTACCTCTCCTGGGAACTTGGGGCGACTAGGTAACTCGTTTGACATATGATTAACTTGGAGCAACTAGGTAACTCGTAGTTTTTCTTTGAGCTAAAGTGTCCTATAGGAATGAATAAGCTTCAAGACTTTTAAAGGAGACATTGCTCGTAGTTGAATGTCATTTACGTAATCCGTGTGGGCAAGCTAAAACGAAGGTGACGTGCTAAAATCACTCAAAAAGTACTCTCTTAAGCTTAGAATTTCGTTAGTTTTATTGTTCATTTGTGTTTGTTGATGTTCTATTATGTTTAATTTGTAGGAACCATGCATTTGGACCAAAACGATTTAATTTGTATACGTGAAATGACGAAAATATGTCTAGGATAGGTCGAAGTTTGACCTAGGGCAAGAAGGGGGTTGAAAACATGAGAATTAGGGTTAAAATGGGCATGGACAATGCGTTGTGGTGCTGCAGATATAGATTGTTATAAAATCCACTATTAGTAAATAGATCATAACTTTTGAATTAATTGACTGTTTTGGGTGAATAACCACTCATTTTCTTCAATTTTTTTCGTCATTTATCTGTATACAATATTAGTTTGGAGCTTTGAGTTTTGTTTGGAGAGGCTTTCTTAGGATTTGTTGAGGGTCTCCATTGGGAGTCAAATTATGGGCAGAAATGATGTCTTAAAGCTTTTAAAGGAGTGGATGGTTAAGGAGATAGTTGGAGGGTGATCCCAAGCTTGAAGATGATAGTTAAGAGCCTGGCTTGCTTTGGGTTTGCACTCCCAAAATCGTCTTTCACCTCCATTTCTGGTCTTTTTTCCAGCAAACACTCACCATGAATGACCCGCACATACAGACTTAATAGACCAACAATTTGCCCAAAACAACGAGCCTTTACATTGATTGAATCGAAGTAAAATGTAAATCTAAATGCCAAAATCCATAAACATCAATTATGCAAACCGAATTTTAAAACCATACATCACACATGTACAAAAAAAAAAAAGAACCCATAATATTAATTCTGAATTTCATTTAACCAATATCAAAGACAAGATTAGATTCTGATACAAATTGAAAGGATTGAATCCCAATGGCGGAAGCAATTGGTTGCTTTTGTCTTTGAAATTGGGATTGGGAAAAACAAAATCAATTTTGAGAAAACTGGATTAAGCATACTAAAAAAAATATGAGTAAATTTACCAGATAAAGAAAAACTTTTCTTCAACACCAATTGGGCAACCTTGTTATGTCTTAGGGAACGATTAAAAGATTGTGGGATCTTTCTTCCTTTTTGCAAGGAATTGAGAGAAGGAAAAAAAGAAAATTTCGTGATCTTGAGAGAGGAGAGAGAGAGCCAAAACAAAAATCACCAACCTTTGTTTTTATTCTCTATTTTTATCACATCATAGAGAAAGAACGTGAGGGGAAATAATGTTCCCTCACCCTACTCTCTAGTCCATTGAAAAAAATGCAGAGGAGTTATTTAATTTAATATATTATTATTATTATTAATTAATTAATTTAATTTAGAGGAAAATTATTTTAAATGACAAAACTGTTGAAAATATTTCAAATGATAGCAAAATATATAGTCTATCTGCGATAGACCACGGTAGATCATGATAGACTACTATCTACTGACAGATAGTAGTCTATCGCGATCTATCGATGTCTATTGTAGATAGATAGCGAAATTTTGTTATATTTGTAAATATTTTTGTTCCTTTTGCTATATTTGAAAAGAACCATAATTTAAATATATATTAAATTGTATTTAATATATATAATATATTAAATAAACAATAATAATAATTAATTAATTAATTTGAAATAATAATAATACTAATAATTAATAGTTAATTAATTTTAAACAACAAAAATAATTAATTAAATAACAATTAATTAATTACTTTTAAATTGCATTTAAATAATATTAAATGCATATCTCTCTCATAACCTATAATTTTAATATGGATCCAATCATATTAATTTTATTCTATAGTTTTAACATGAAACCTATTTATATTAAATTAATATTTGAATCTCATCCAAATATTATTCTCTCTTATATTATATAGTTTTAATTATAAATCATATTTATAACTAACTACATACTATAATGTATCACTAGACATTATACTTTATATTAATCCTTATTGATATAAAATTTCCTTTAAATATTTTGAACAATTCAAATTATTCCAAAATTAGCTGATCTTTGTTTTACCCTTAGTGAGCTAGCATGGGGACCTAATAGATCTACATATTAGAAGCTCTAATGATTCGAGATTAAATTAATTAAACTCTTTAATTAATTAAATCAACATTCATTAACTGTGGGTCACTCCATTAAAGACCCACAACTGCACTATTCGCTATATAGATATATTTTTGTGTCCATGGATATAACCAGTCACCAATAAGTCTATCCTTCATAAATTGCTCGTAATTACAAATGGGTCAAAATTATTGTTTTACCTTTGTAATTACATCTTTCTCCTTAAGTCTCACTGAACCTATAATGAACAAACTATTTATGGTTCTACCATTAACAAATCTCTCTCGGGCCAATGAGAGGGAGAGGCCCATGTTCTAGACCCGGAGTCAGTACTTGAGGGAGCAATTTATCTACTTTCCCAAAAAGTGGGAAAGAGTGAACTCCATCTTGTGTAGTTATGTTCCTAACTCCTTACTTAGAAAAATTCCCAAAGTGGTAGATATATTGAGTCAACAACTTGGGTCACTCTCACCCATACAAATCAAAGGACTATCCTCAAAGATAGGATTCCATAACTCACTCATGATCGAAATCGAGTTATCTATGATCATCCTATGAAATGTTAGTCTTTTCAATTAATGATGTTATAAAGAAAGACTAGTCATCTCGTGGTCCGATCTTATACAAACTCTTTGTACTGGAAACTCTCACTCACATGTCTCCACATGAACAATTTGACTCACATGTCTCCACATGAACTATTTGGATCAAGTCATTTGTAATACTTTCAACTCTTGTAACAATCACAAAGTGAGTAGTATCCACAATGTTACCAGGATAAGGTACCCAACTATACATATACTGCAGACCTTTGAAGTTATTACTTGAACACAATATACTTATATGTCTACCATAGACTGTTCGAGTTACATTAAATAACTTAGGATATTAGTTTATTGGATCGAGTTAATGTGATCTAAATGTCAAATAAAATACTTCTTATTTTATTAAAAAAATAAACTGTCATTTACAATATACAAACTACGAGACCCACGAGATTTAGGCCACTAATCCTAACATAAGCCACATAAATCTTATTTTTAAGATGCATGCTCAAGTTAAGTTTTTAACAAAAGGTTGACTCTATCTTTAAAGTCACTTCTTTCCTTGTTTAATGAGTTCCATGACCACTTATTTTGTCGAGTAGTTAAACATTTCTACTTAAAAGCATTGATAAGATAGATTCAAGTAATAGATTAATCATATATTAAACAAAATGAACTTCAACTCGTAAAAAACTCAAGTAAATGCTAACTCATTCTTCTTAACCAATTAAACGTTTAGCTACTCATAGTGGAGGACAAATAAGATATGGATAGATGGAAGAAATGGAAAATCAGATTTATATTAAGAATTAATGAGATTTTAAATCTCAAGATCTTAGTACAAATTGAAATAATAATGAAAATAAGTAGAGTTCAGAAATGGTGGTGTCAAGCTGTGGGTTGCAATGTCTTGCTCCCTTTGGCTTAGATGGTGGCTACTTCATTGTGAATGCATGGAAAATTGGTGATGACTCTTCACGTTTAGAGAAAGGAAACTATGCTCTCACTTAAATTTCCTCAAAGAATAGCTTGAGAGCTTGATGATAATGGCGAAATTGAAGTGGAAATTAGACAGAGCTTCTACCACTTCTTGATGAAAGGTTGATATTTGAATTGAAGCATTTTGGGCTATTTATAGGTGTCAAAAATAAGGTTATCAGACTCTTTCTAATGATGATATGTCACCCTTGTATTTAATTTCATGCCCTGCTGTGCATACTTTTTCGCGCCATAGGTTCATTGGCATTGTCACAACCTTGTCAAATTGACTAGCAACTTGCACTTTGGCACACAGTTACCGCCCATGCGTTCATCATTTTCATTTCTTCATGTTTCACCTTAATGCTGAGACCTTCAACCTCACGAGCTTGCTATCTCAAATGCGTCCAATGGCAACATTGTTAATCTTCTTTTGTTGTTTTCAACTCCTCTTCATTGAAATCCTACGTCCAAAAAATGCAAATCTTATAACTTTCAGGATAAAAGAGTTTTGTAAACATTTGATCATAGAGTATATCTTTTTACATCATTTTCATTTCAAGTTAATGTATTTCTTTTTGAATTATCCTAATTATTCTAAATAAAGGACTACAATAACTTGTATTTTTATAAGTTATCACTTTTAAACAATTGGCCATTGTTTGAATGTTTGTAATTGATAATATTATTATACATTTGCTAATTTAGATAAAGTAGTGTAATAAAATATTTAAATTTGGTTTAGGGTCCTTTGAAAACTTAGTTTAAGATAATTAAGCTAAACTCATATATTTTTGTTCAAAGCTGATTCCAATTATTTGTTTATAATTCTAGAAATCCATTCAAAATATTAATAATTTATCTAATTTGTATTTAGTTATTTAAATATGAGAAGGGAAGAATGAGAGCATATAAGATTAATACACTTGTTAAGAATGTATTATTAAGTGGATTTATGGTCTTTTTTCTCGGACATTTAGAGACAAATAAAGCTTTAAATATTGATTAGCATCATCCTCCACGAAATCAGTTAATTGCAGAGCAACCTCTATCATAGGGGTTAATAGTAGTTTGACCTTCAAATAATGAACAACTTGGAGGTGGAGTAGGTTGATTGCAAAGATCAAGAAATTTAAGATACTTCGTCTCTGCTGCCACTTCTAGACCCACTACCAACATGCTAACTAAGACCAATGTTGGCTCATAACTTGTTGTGCATAAAGTGGATTAGATGTTATAATTTCAGTACAAAGTTTGCATCAAGAATTACTCAAGTATGATTATTAATTAGCAAGTTTTCCTATAAAAGCTCAAGTGTAAGCTTCTATAGGTTTCCTGGTGAGTCGAAGGTCAAACACAGGGATTTATAATAAATTAGACGTTGAGACTAGATACAAAAACTATGCGGTGACCGTACATATATTATATTCAAGAGTTTTATGTACCTAAAACTATACATAAAGAATAAATAAAATTTCCTACAATTAACAATGTGAGGTGGAAGCGAAGAATGTTAGTCAAATGTCATTTATAGTCAGATGCGTTGAGAAGGACGGTGGAACCATGCGATAATAGTAGAGCTGACACAGGAGCTAGTTGTTACTTAAGCATATCTAATTATATTTATATACCTACAAACTTTGGGTTTGAGAATCCATCTCTCAATGTTTCGATGCCACATTAATCTTATCTCTAAGATGCATGGTAAGTTTGCATTGGCAAAAGATGAATTACATCTTTGAACCTTATCTAGTCTTGATAAAATGCTAAAGATTAACCATCTACTCTCTTAAGCTAGATAGTCGTGTTTGTTAAATTTGTTTGTCAGACAAAGCTATGCAAGCTAATGATATGCATTAATCAAGATGTAACATACTTATTGCTTAAGACAAACTAGCTTCTAACATTTAACTCATTCAACATTCAAGCAACATGATGTAAAGTATTTAATATGGAAATGAATGGAAGATAATCGTCAATCAAACTTATATTAAGAAAATAAACCATTCTCTCGAATGTCATTAACAAAACATAAGTATTAAGGAGGGAAATGAAGATAGAACAGAAATGGAAGACGTCAAGCCGCCATTGGCAATGTCTTGCTTCATGGAGGCTTGAGATGATTGCTATCTGATACATAAATGACATAGGGTGAAGGTTCTCACTCACTGGGAGATGACTCTGAAAATTCTTAGAATCCTTCTCACAGAAGAGCTTGAAGTGGAGGCTGGTTATGGTGAGGGAGAATTTATGCAGAGCTTTCACTTCTTGAACTCGTTTCTCTCCTGCTTTGAATGGAGAAGCTTTGGGCTATTTATAGGCATCGAAAAGGTGAACTCATGATGACATGACACCTTTGCGTTAAATTCCATGCCCTGCTGAGCAGACTTTTCACATCGTCAGCCCATTGGTTCTGCCATGATCTGATAATGTGTAATCCTTTTGCATATTGACATGACATCTATTGTGCACGCGTCTGTATCTGCTTTTTTTTCTCTCAACGCATGGTCTTGATGCATGGGTTTTCACTTTTGTTCTCGCAGCAACTTCCTCTTTGGTGCTTGGGTTATTTGTACTTCTTTTCTACTTAATCCTTCGTTAAGAACAGAAAAGCTCATATATTTCTCAGATATTTTCTTTTGTAAATGGTGCCAACGTATGGTAATACATATTACATAATTTAACTGCCAAAATCATGCGTTTAGCCCTAAAGTTCCTCTAATTAATTCAAATAGTGACTATAATAACTTGTATTTCTACAAGTTATCACACCCTCAAATTTGAGTTAATGTTTGTCCTCAAACATTCATTTGGAGATTTATTAATTTCTACCGCCCAAGTTTAAGTAAAAGGTCACCTTCTCAACATGCCTTCTATTCCTAGACTATATCAACAATCAGATAACCACACCAAGTTCTTTTTCAATTGACGCCTTGAAAGTACTTCTAAATTTTAGATGCGGCAAGCTTAATCCTTAAAGATACCCTTACTCATTTCCAACCAATCTGATGTCCTCATTTTAGTAATGTGCCTTAGAATTCATTTTCATAAAGTTTCTATTTATGAGTTTTTTTTTTTTTTTGGATTTGCTTTGATCCGAGCTATCTACCTTCGTTTTGACATACCAACGATGGGGTGCATGGCGGCAGCCAACATCAAGCAAATACCCTTTCACAACTCTGGCACTTATTGCGTTCCTTTTTGGTTGCGTCAACAGTGGTACCGTTTATTTATTTTTCGCTGATCTTGGACTCTCACCTTCGACTATGGGGTGCAGAGAGCTATTCTCAACTCAACTCTTAATAGGCTCATTTTATGTGCTGTCAGCAAAGTTGTTTGTCCCAAAGAAATATATATTTATTCTTTTTTTTTAATATGAAAATTTTATGAATTTTGAACGCATGGCTCAAACCTTTCCCACCCCCAAATTTTGAAGGCAGCAAGGTCCTCATTGCTGAAATTGAGTTATGAGATTGCCTTAGAATTTTTTTGTAAACGAGGTTTAAGGCAAAGCTTGCACGCATACTAACTTCTTAGAAGTAATTTACCAAGTGTAATATCCTAAAGATTGTGAGTTAATCCTCTTGTTTCAATACAGGGGAAATGCATAAATTTCATCATGAAAGTTGGATGCAGAAACAAAAATAAGGCGGAGAAAATAATAAAGCAAGAAATAAATGAAAGCACAAATTAAAGAGAACAAAGAGCAATTCATGAATTGAATGTTGTATTGATGTAAATGTATTATGCGTTGTACTATTTACAAAAGAATCAAAGGAATAAACATAAGAAAAGAAGGAAAAATCCCAAAGAACACCCCCAAATTTAAGTTCTCCCCGGGTTGTTGTCATTATTGTCCGCAGGGGGAGGATTTGGATCGTTGAACTGAAGGGGTTGCTGAAGGGAAGGAGGAATAATTGGCGCTAGGCTGCATAGGACGAACACTTCATAAATATAATTCATTGTAGTGCTGAATTGTTCGTCCTGACGCTGAGCTTGGCGTTGAACAAAACTCTGAAGCTTCAATTGTTGCTGTGCAATCTGAGTCACTTGCTGACCCAACTGTGAGACTTGTTCAGCCAACTCTTCTTGTCGTTAGAGAATTTCCATCTCCTTGCGCCGAACTTCATCCAGGTCTCCCATGACCGGGTGAAGGATCCCATCATCCAAGTACCGCAGCAAATCATCCAGATTCAAATCAACAAACTGCAGTGGAGTAGAGGCATACTGTAAGTGATATAGGTCTTCTTGATGATGCATGCTTGTAGTTGCTTCTGCCTGTGGGTGAGAGGTTGGGCGGGCAGAAGCTTTAGTAGTTGGTGCAGTTGGAAAATTGGAAGGTTGAGGTTCATGGTGAGGCGGGGAGAATTGAAAGGGCACTGACTCCTCAGGATCTAGAGTCAGGGTCGGCTCAACGGGTGGTGGTGGTGGGAATGGAGTTGCCTCTCGGAAGGTAGATGATTGAGGCGGAGAGAGGGTTAACTCCAGGTGGGGCGAAGAAGGCGGTGACACTTCCTTCGACTCTTCATTTAAGTTTGTGACAGGAAGGCGAAGAGGCGAAAGAAGGCCGCGTTGGGTGGTAGCTGCAGGAAGCGGCTCTTTTTGGATTTTAGGGGAAGGGGAAGGAAAAGGTGATGGTGAAGAGGGCTCCTCAGTGGTTTGGTTGATAGGAGGAGCATAAACGATCAAGGCTTGCGTGTTGGCATCAAGCTGAACAGCTTTTTTGGCTTCACTAGGTTGTGAACTCCACTTTGACCCCGGTTTGGCGATGGTTGTGAGGGCATCATTCATTTTGGCTTCTGTTGGCGTCAACATAATTCTATTACCCTCTGCTGCCGCAATGTCGGGAAGATCAAATAACCCGTTGATCTCCTGAGGCTCGAAGGAAATCACCTCATCTTCAAGTTTGACCTTGTGTGCTTTATCGTGGATGGTTCTTTTGTAGAATGCCTATATGGCAGTGGGTTGGATGACTTGGGCACTTTCACAAAATTGCCTCCAACCCATTGCGTCGACTCCTTGGATGATGAAGGCAGGCAGCTCAATCGGCTATGGGTAAAAATCCAACTTCAGTGTGGAGCCCACTGAACTGTTTCTTTCGGCCCTTCGTCGCCTCCTTTGTTGGTTCCTCAACCATCTTCTCTTTTCCCTTCACATTTTTATTGGTGGGACTAGCAGGTGCTCTCCTTGCTCCGTCTACGTCCAAATCCCTTATATCGACTGCAGGTGCCTTAGCCACCTCAGTTCTTTTCTTTTTCTTCGGTAGCCTTTCCTTGCTTATTGCTACCTCTTTTTCTTTCTTCTTCTCCTCTCTATCTTTTTCACATTTTGCTTGATGCTTTCGGCTTAGGGGAGCCTCCCCGCATTACGTACTTCTAACTCAACTTCAAAATTCGCCGCAATCTCTGCTATGAGGCGGAGAAACTTAGCTTTTTTGGCGGCCGCCTTGGCAGCTTGTTCGCCAGATGCGATTTCCTCTTCACTTTTCTTCTTTGCGGCGAGAAACGACTCCATCCTTTCTTTCATTCTTTTAATGTTGTCTTTCAGCTTCTTGGATTTCTCTGCCGCCCTCGCTGCTAGCCACTCAACAGATGATGCGGTGGAAAATGCTGCGATAGCCTCGAATGTCCCCATATCCCTTGCTTTTTCATTTTTTCTTCTTAGCGGAGGAACATCTTCCTCAGCTTCTTCTTTCCTGGCCCTTATTGGCCTGTTTTTCCTTTTCGCGGTAGACTTCTTCTTTTTCACCGCCATAATTACCTTTCCAATGGCTCTGTCATCGGAGTCCGACTTCTCAAGACCACCCATCACAAGGACTGACCCATGCGGCACATTCTTCATCCTCCAGTCAACCAACCCGTCCAACAATTCATCGTCTTCTTCATCGCTGATGTCTAAAATATCTCCGAAGATGGTGGACTTGTCATTCCTTTCCACCTCTTGAGCTTCAGACAGGTCCTTGGAGCGTGGCAGAGATAGGGCTGACGCTGCCTCCAACTCAGGATTGTTGGGGCGGACAATGGCGAAGGGTTTAGGTGTAGTGGAGGTAGTGGACAGATTCTGACTACCATGCCTTAAAGATGAGGCAATGCCGACCTTTTGAGAGGCAATTGGTTTACGGCTTTTGGAGAAGGTAGGTTGCTTGGAAGCCATGGGAAGGGTATAGGTAAAAAGAGAGAAAAGTGGGTACGAATCGGGAAGTTTACGAATACGCCAGAAATCGCAGCGGTAGTCAGAAAGTGCAGAGAAAAGAAAGCGTAACTCGAAAAAGGATTGAAGAGGGGTTTATAAAGGGTTTTAGCTAGGCGTGTGGGTTATCGGCTCGATGCGTAACATCATAGCCGCATTAAATGGTCTGACACCAGTCGGTGTCAGCCAGCGAACACATAGTCAGCTTTTCGAATTCTTGATCTGATTGCGATGTGACAAAATCGCTTTAGATCCCCCCCTCGAGTGTCGAGTTAATCGTGTCGCATCATTTTGATGTCGACGCCTTGTAATTATCTGAGTTTTATTTAAGGAGTTCAATTTTACTCATCACAGAATAATAGATAGCATTGAAACAAAAATTTTTCAAAGCAGATAATAAATAAAAATAAAATAAAATAAAATAAAGAAAAGAAAGGAACAAATGAAATAATGCGGGAAGAATTAAAAAAAAAAGTAGGACATAAAAGCAACTAAAGTACAAAAGTTAGGATGCGTCCTTAGGATATATGTGCTTGTTAGCAAGGCAGGACGCGTCCATCTTGTCTTCATTCTATCTTTTACAGGTCAACGACTACTTTGTCTCGTTCAAGGTAGTCTCCATAATATGGTTTCACACGTTGACCATTAACTTTGAATGCGTTGGTGCCATCTTCATTCATCAGCTCTACAGCACCATGAGGAAAGATTTCCTTGATCACGAAAGGACAAGACGATCTTGTTCTTAATTCTCCTGGAAATAAACGCAGTCTTGAATTAAAAAGGAGGACCTTTTGACCTACATGTAAAGATTTCTTACTGATTCGTTGATCGTGCCAACGCTTTGTTCGCTCTTTGTATATATTTGCGTTCTCATAAGCTTGCAGTCTCCATTCCTCCAATTCATTCAATTGAAGCTGACGCGCTTCTCCATCTGCCTTGGTCCATATTCAATCTCTTGGCTGCCCACAATGTTTTATGTTCTAATTCTAAGGGCAAATTGTCTCACCCCCTCCCAAATTACTTACATAACCTGAAAGGAGATGTGAGGACAGCATACATCACCCCTCTTGGGACGCATACCATCCACTTCTATCCACTGATCTTGTACTGTTTACAACATACGTATTGCTCCTTAATACTTTTCAAACCATAACTTAATAGGAATTTTATATATATCGATAATTCAAATTTACAACTCATTCGTATAGACCTTATACAAAATCATGCTTCAACTCCCAGTAAATACATAGTCGAGTCTACATGCCACCTATATAAGGTTTACATACAAGCAATACTTCAAAACAGGACAGATTTTTCTGGAAACTCGAAGCTTATGCAGGGCGAGTTGGAGTAGACAATGCACCAGGAACGTCCTTGCTACCTGGGAGGAAAAAAAAACATGGAAAGCGTGAGCTAAAAGCCCCGTGAGTGACTAATTTTGTAAAACCATCTTTTGTTCGAAAACAGGCATGTTAAAACCGTTATAACACCATATACGTAAACGTGATTCAAATAATCATTTCTGTAAAATCATAATTTTCAACAACGTAATCAAATCACATATGTTCATGCCAAAATGATCTTACATGAAAATCAGTTCGTTCTCAAAACTTTCCCTTAGTCAGGGTGGAGCGAGACTCAACGCACCCGACGTCGAAAACATCCTTAGTTGAGGCGAAGTAGAACTCAACACACTCAACGTCGATAACAACCTTAGTTGGGGTGGAGCAAGACTCAACACACACAACGTCACAATCTCTATGTGCACATAGGAATATCGCGGGTTGCCCAAGTACCTTCTACGAGTCCTTCAGTACTGGGTCCCGGGGAAACTCACATGTCTTCTCATGTCCTTCAGCATTGAGCCTCCTCTAAAACATTTTAGGAACCAGTATTATACGTAAATAGTTCACATGAAAACTTTTCATGAAAAATCAGATATATCACGATAAACAACTTTTCAGAACATGTCATTCAACATCTTATAGAAAACAGATAAAACATGCCTTGTGAACAATATCATGAAACATCATGCTTTTCAAGAAAATAGTTTATCTCACAGCCATATCTCATAAGAAAAACCAAACTAAACATTTTCAATAAATTTCGTTTTCAAAGAAAGAAAAGTGTCACTCACAACTTGTCCTTAGGCCCTGAGCGGATTATATGCCTTTCCGAGCTCTTCTTAGCCTGTAAATACACATTCCTCACATTACGCTTTCCTTAAACTTCCTTTACATGATTGTTAAATGTGTATACTTAAACTCTAATCATGATTCACCATCGAGACTCCCTTTCTTTTCTAAAATAAACATAATAAGCGAGATTCTATGTCACTAGCGAGATTATCAACGAGATTTCACTTTACTAGCGAGATTACTAATGAAATTACACAACAGGTACACGACACTAGTGACACCAGAATAAGCGAGACTAGCGAGATTACCTGAGGAGCGACACCGAGCGAGAGTCAACAAGATTTGTGAGACAAAAACCTCCTCTGCACTACCAGCGAGATTCGTGTCGCTACTCACGCTCCAATTTCTCAGCGATACGAGCTTCCTAACGACACCCGACAGCAGAGTTTCCTCCTTTTCTTTTTGTTCTCACTTCTGTCAGTTCAAAGTCATATTTCCAGCCAGATTTAGAACTTTTCCTTCTACAAACTTGTAGAGAAACATGCTTTCTAGCTTACCTCAAATATTCGTGGGTTAACTCGTCCTGGTTCGTCAGATATTGCAAGTTTTCTCCGCGCTACTCTAGACTGCACAGAAATTTTGAATCAGTAACTTCTAGCTAAAAGTTTACATGTTTCTATTCGATTTCAACTTAGGCATCCTTCATAAAAGTTGTTCAAAATTGAGTTAGCTTACTAACCTTAAAATTTCAGCCTACAATTCGATCTCTTCAGCTCGATATTCACCAAACACCAAACCTTGTTGAAACTGTGTGACAGCAAATGAAGCTTCTGTTTCAACTTCAGTTTTACCATGAAACCGTCCAAAACCTTGCATGAATTTGCCCTAGAACTCTTCTTCAACCTCTCCACGATGTGCAGCTGAAAGATAGCATAGAAATGAGTTTAGAAACGAAGAGAAATAAGTCAGCAAAATTTTCCTTCAATAAAAACTATAACCGACTTATCCCATCCTTATTTTCTCTTTTCTTTTTCTAATTCCTTTTTTTTTTTTTTTTTTGTCTTCTTTCCCTTTTGGTTTCTTCTTTCTTCTTTTCTTTTTTTTTTTTTTAATTTACAATATGAGATTATTAATATTAATTCCCTTAAATCTTTTGAACGTGCTTACAAATTAGGTGCTTACGTAAATGGCATGCCTTTCCAAAGGCCTGCGTGTACGGTGATATTCCGAGAGGCATCTTGAATGCTGTTCGATATGCCCATAATGCCTCGTCCAATTTTGACGCTCAGTCCCTTCGAGAGGAGTTAACTACTTTTTCCAAAATAGTTTTCCAATCTCTATTAAAAACTTCTAGTTGCCCATTTGTCTGCAGGTGGTATGCAGTTGCCACCCTAAGATGTTCATTGTATTTGATTAGCAACTTGGAGATAATTTTATTAATGAAATGCATAACTTTGTTGCTAATCAGGGCTCTCGGCGTTCCAAATCTCGTGAAAATATTCTTCTGACGAAAATTTGAGACTGTCACTGCATCGTTCAACTTGTAACTTACCTTGAAATTGTGCCTAGGCTAACGCATTGTTCATTACTTCGGCTCGTCCAATGTTAGCCCCATTGGTGGTGGCTCTCAAAGGCTGATTGGCGTTGTTTAATTGATTTTCCATTTTCTTCTCTTGGCATATTTGTCTCTGCCTTTGATGAGTCTTGTTTCTTTTCTGAAAAGTTCTCTCAATCTTAGGGTCAGAAATGAACGAAGACTGTTCTTTCTTGCTCATAAATTGTCAGATACGTCTTCGACAAAACGCTCAGTACGGCCCAAAAAACTTCTTGGCTCATAACTTGTTGCGCATAAAGTTTAGATGTCATAATTTTAGTACAAAGTTTGCGTCGAGAATTACTCAAGTATAATCATTAATTAGCAAGTTTTCCTATAAAAGCCCAAGTGTAAGACTCTATAGGTTTTCTAGTGAGTCCAGGGTCGAACGCAGCGATTTGTAATAAATTAGGTGTTGAGACTAGATACAAGAACTATGCGGTGACTATACAGGTATTGTGTTTAAGAATTGTATACCTAAAATTATACATAAAGAATAAATAAAATTTCCTACAATTAACAATGTGAGGTGGACGCGAAGAATGTTAGTCAAATGTCATTTAGAGTCAGATAGCATGCGTTGAGAATGACGGTGAAAGCATGCGTTGAGAATGACAGTGAAACCATGCGATAATAGTAGAGTTGACGCAGGAGCCTAGTTGTTACTTAAGCATATCTAATTATATTAACATACCTACAAACTTTGGGTTTGAGAATCCATCTCTCGATGTTTCGACATCACATTAATCTTATCTCTAAGATGCATGGTAAGTTTGCGTTAGCAAAAGATGAACTACATCTTTGAACCTTATCTAGTCTTGATAAATGCTAAACAATCATGCTTGTTAAATTTGTTTGTCAAGCTAGACAATCATGCTTGTTAAATTTGTTTGTCAGACAAAGCGATGCAAGCTAATGACATGCATTAATCAAAATGTAACATACTTAATATTGCTTAAGAAAAACTAGCTTCTAACATCTAACTCATTCAACATTCAAAAAACATGGTATAAAGTATTTAATATGGAAATGAATGGAAGATAATCGTCAATCGAACTTATATTAAGAAAATAAACCATTCTCTCGAATGTCATTAACAAAACATAAGTAAGAAGGAGGGAAATGAAGATAGAACAGAAATGGAAGACGTCAGGCCACTACTGGCAGTGTCTTGCTATGAAGGCTTGAGATGGTTGTTATCTAATACATAAATGGCATAGGGTGAAGGTTCTCACTCACTGGGAGATGACTCTGAAAATTCTCAGAATTCTTCTCACAGAAGAGCTTGAAATGGAGGCTGGTTATGGTGAGGGAGAATTTGTGCAGAGCTTCCGCCTCTTAAACTCGTTTCTCTCCTGCTTTGAATGGAGAAGCTTTGGGCTATTTATAGGCGTCGAAAAGGTGAACTCATGATGACCTGACACCTTTGCGTTAAATTTCATACCCTGCTGCACAGACTTTTCATGTCGTCAGCCTATTAGTTCTGCCATGATCTGATAACGTATAATCCTTTTGCATATTGACATGACAGCTATTGTGCAGGTGCTGTATGTGCTTTTTCTTCTCAATGCATGGTCTTGATGCATGGGTTTCCACTTTTGTTCTCGCAGCAGCTTCCTCTCTAGTGCTTGGGTTATTATGCTTCTTTTCCACTTAATCCTGCGTTAAGAACAAAAAAGCTCATACATAATTCAACTGCCAAAATCATGTGTTTAGCCCTAAAGTTACTCTAATTAATTCAAATAGTGACTATAATAACTTGTATTTCTACAAGGTATCAGAAGACAACTCAATTTTGTCTTAAACCCACAAATGCCACCCTACTCTCTCTCTCTTGGGTTAACACCTCGTGCTTGATGATTCTTCTTCAATTCTACCTCCAGCCTAGTCCATCAGTCCTTAAGCAACCCAAATTCACCCTTAGAACCTCAAACTTTTCCAAAATTCACCAACTTTTCCAAAATATTGACTTTTTGTTGACTTTGACCATTTGATTTTGACTTTAACTGTGACCCGAGCATATCCACTTCACCCACCAATTTCCTTTACAAGCTTGACTAAATCTGCTACCTTCACACTACTATCCAATCATAACCTTCTCCTTTTAAATGATGACAACGTCGATTTAGTTTCTTCAATTTCAAGCATACTTTCTAACTTAAAGTCTCCAGTTTTACAAATTCAATCTCAACTTATAAACTTTTAAATAATTTTGAGAAGAGAAAGAAAAAGAGGAAAGGGCTTACATCACCATCTCATCAGCCCGAGGGGTTAGTTTATAGTGGGACTATAAACAGTTTGTTGATTTGAAAGATCAATGGTACTTAAGGAGTTAAATGTAACTATAGGGGTAAAACGGTAATTTGACCCAGCTGTAGTTATGAGTAATTTGTGAAAGGTGGACTTACTATTGATTAGTTAATTCCAAGGACACAAACATAGATCTATATTGCGAATAGTGCAGCTATAAGTCTTTAGTGGAGTGACGTACAGTTAATGAACATTGATTAATATAATTGAAGAGTTTAATTGATTAATCTCATATCATTGGAGCTTCTAATCTATAGGTCCATAAGATCCCCTTGCTAGCTCATTAAGGATTTGTATAAGAATCAAATGTTTTGGTTTAATTTGAATTGTTCAAATTAATAAGGGAGTTAATTGTATTTGATATAACTAATATAATGTAAATAGATACATTATAATATAAAGTTTATTTTGAATGAGATCCAAAATTTATGCTGTATGTTATAAGAGATATGGATATTTAAATAAGATTTGAATATTAATTATATGAATGAGATTCATATAAAAACTATAGGTTAATAAATAGAAATGAGATTCATATTAAAACTATAGGTTATGTAAGAGAATGTTATTTGAATATGATTCAAATTTAAATTAAATATGAGATATTTAATTTATTGATTAATTAATTATATTTATTAAATATGATTTAATATATTATAATTAAAGTAATATTAGTTCTATTTAATATTATTATTATTTAAAATAACTCCCACGTAGAGGGGAGTTATTTTGGCCTCTCTCTCTCGCAATTATTTCACATAAAAAGGAATAGAGGGAAGAAGAGAGATTGAGTAGTTATAGTTTGCAGAAAAGTTATGTGAAAATTTCTCTCAATATCTTGCCTCTCAATTCTCTCTTCCTCTAAAGAACATACTCCCTTACCAAAAACAAAAAGAGCTCACCACTTCTCTTTGATTCTTCCCGTGAATAGCAAGGAAGATTCTTCGTGGTGTCCCAAAAGACTTCCTGTGTTCTTTGCTGAAGAATTTTGTTTAGTACATGAGTTGGTGAAAAGAAGATTTCCTACATCGAAGACGGCCTTCAAAAGTAGGATTATTTCCAACTCTTAATCTTCTAAAAAACATGCTAATTATTCGTTATTTATCCAAGTTTTTGTTTTCTATATTTTGTGTTTTTTCAAAAAGAAACTTATTGGCACATGGCGATTACTCGCTTCTGCTGAGGATTCAATTCATTCAATTGGTATCGAAGCCAAATCATGCCTTTGAATTTCTTTTTTGAAAACAAAATTTGGAGAAAAGGTGGGTGTTTATTCCGCATTGTGAATATGAGTTTGCAAAATAGATGTTTTCAATTTCGGCACCTTAGATTTACCGTTTTGATGTGATCAAAATGTGTAAGTGTCACACCCCTTCCAGGTACCGTCTTAACCTAGGAGGAAGTGTGAGCATAGCAGACACCGACCTTCTTACAACATCTACTGTCAACCTGTTCAACCTTAAAACGTGACCAAACACCTAATAAGCAGTTATAAACCATACTAGAACATCAATATCCAGCCAAGACTAAGCTATCATACAAGTATAGACTTTCATTCAAACTTGAAGGTAATATGAGTTTACTAACTCCCACTCTTTAACCCTCTATATGTACAACACAAGTCTAAGATACAAATATTTACAATGTTCACAGACACTAGTGGTAGGCCCAGACAAATTGTTACGTAGGCTAAGCACCTCGGTTTCGCTCGCTACCTGGAAAAATAGAAAACAAAGGAAAACATGAGCTAGGTTGCCTAGTGAGTGATAAGTTCAGGAAAAACCTTTCTTTGTTTAACGACTAGCATGCTTCAAATAATTCCAATGCAAAACACATAATATGCACTTAAATGAAAACACATGCTTACTTTCAAGCAAATAGTTATTGTGGCACATTAAAACTTGTAAAAAGCATAAACATTGAAACATGCTTCCAATCATATTTATGCATCATGAAAACTTTGTATAAAGTAAGCTCATTTTGAATAAAATTGTCACTCACAACTTGTCCCGGGCCCTTAATGGATTATACGCCTTCCTTAGCTCCTCTCGGTCTGGAATGTTTAGTTTTCTTTGTTAGATTCCTTAAAATTCTCATTATAGTGTAACAAATATGCCTTAAGCACTAAGGTAAAGCTCACTAGCCAGACCAAACTACTAGCAATATTATAGAACTAGTGAGACTTGTTAAAACCAGCGAGATTTGCTCTAGGGAGACTAGCAAGACTAAGCAAAAATCAGTGACAGCTAGACCAGTGAGATTAGTGAGACTAAGCAAAACCAACGAGACTTACTTGACCAGCGAGACTAGCAAGAGTAGTGACATCAGTGAGACTAGCGAGACTAGTGAGACAAAATCGATCAGCGACACCTAACGAGACTGATCTCGCTGCTCACCTTCACGCCTTCAGTGTTGCTGCTTTTTCTAGCGTAACTTGTCTCACCACAGCTTCTGTCTTTGCTTTCAATTGCTAAAAGTAGCATTTTCAGCCCGAATTAGAATTTTTACTTTACCTGCTCCAGATTACTCGAGAAATCTGAACTAGTCAGTTCCACCTATAATTTAACTTGTTTCTCTTCACATTCAGCTCATTCATTCTTCACAAAAGTTGTTAAAAAATGAACTAACGTACTAACCTCAAATTTTCAGCCCCAAACTTGATCTCTTCAGCTCGTTGTTCTCCAAATACTAGACCTTGTGCAGATTGTTCGGGTTCCAAACCAGCCTTGGTTCTGCTTCGATTTTCACCAAGATTTCCTTCAAAATTTTACCTGAATTCACCTTACTCTTTTTCTTCCTCTCCCTTCCGATGCCAAGTTAAGAACCCTGGAGTAAATTTAGGTTTTGATGAAAGATGCAAGTCGACAAACTTTTATCTTCAATTTTACTCATCCACCACCTACTCCTCTTCCACTTTCTCCCTTTTCTTCTTCTTCTTCTTCTTCTTCTTCTTTTTTTTTTTAATATTATATTTATTATCCATTATGCCACAAACTTAACATTTCCTTCCTTTTTTTTTCTTTCTTTTTAATAATAAGTACACAATTAATAATAACACCTTTCCACCTTAGTTCAAATTGTGACATCCCTCTTAAGTCTTTTATATTCTAGTTGGTATGTCAAAATAGACTCCAAGTTCAATTTATCTCATACCAATTTACAATTCAACTTACCAAAAATATTCTTGGCTTAATCTGCAAGCCTATCTTTCTCAGTTTTCCTTCATTTCTCCCTTCAATCTAAACAAGAGAAAGCAAATAAGTCAACAATGATATTACATACTTAAGTTAAGTACTTAGAAACGAAAGTAGGGTTTACAGTAAGGGCCCATTCTTTTGGGCATTTTAAATATGCTATCGAGTCTGTTAGTGTTGCGACGCTCGCTTTGAGCGTCACTGTGCTACAACTTGAAAAGCTAGAGCGTAACAAAGCTTCCTAATAGTGTTGCGACGCTTTGATTCTTGAATGCAAGTTTAGAAATGATGAGGTCATGGGTTCAAGTTGGGGTAGTTGCAGTTTTATAATATTTTGTATTTTATTTTCTTTTAATTAAATTGATAAAATTTGATTATATTCATTTAATTATTTTTATCCGTGCCCAAAATTGATTTATTTTTGCTATTTAATTTAATTTTTGCATGAGATGTATGATAAAATTAAAGTTTAAATATATTGCATTATGTATGCCATATAGTTTAAATTCCCACCTTAGGATAAACATTATCATGCATCATATTTAATATAAATGTTATATTATTTGAAGGTATGATATTATTAGCATGTACATGCGTTTTATTTAATATAAATGTTATATTATATAGTTGTATGTATTAATAAGCATGTCCATGCATCATACCATTATATAATTGTTATATTGTATGACATGATATGCTTGATTTTCATTATTTGATACAAAGTGTTATATTGTTTAATGAAAATGAATATGCATTGAGCATGACATTACCTTAGTAAATATAATTTTTATATTTAGCTAATGTCATTAGAATGCATGTAACAAGTTTTAATTTTTCATTAAAATATAAAGGTTATGTGTTTAATGAAATAGATAAATAGTTGCATGCAAACATAAGATATGAATTAGTTTTAAATGGTTTGAAATTGGTTCGCCTAGACTTATGTTTAATATTTCTAATATGATTAAAAATAGAATAAACTTTTATATTTATTATAATAGGATTAAAATGAATGTAATAAGAGATCAAATTTATAAAATATTTGCCTATAAGGGACCTTTGTCTAAGGTTGGGGTATTTAAGTTGACGTAAATGGAACAACCTTACCTGGTAATCGACCTAAAAGGTGAACTAGGCAAATATTTTATAAGCATGCAATGATTAATTTGATTTTATCAAAGTGTTTAATAAATGATAATCAAAGTTGTTAAAATATGCAATAAAGAGTTATATTGAACAAATTAATAAAAGGCTTAAATAAATTAATTAGCCAAATTTACCTAAGTAATAAACCCTAGGTTTAAAGCACTCAGTGGGAGGAAAACGATATATATGATATGTAATTTTCTTCTCACGTGTCTCCCTAAAAGTTCACACTGTGAGATCTATGCTCGACCTTATGGCACCTCGATTTGTGTCCCCCCTTTGGATGGTGTTTGCATAGGTCAATATTAAGGTGAATGGAGAGAGTGTTTATAGTAAGTGGGAGAAGGATGTGTGTCAATGCATCCTATGGTCTCCTACATTGGTTTGCTAGATAACTTTCATGCTTGACCTCGTGGCACCTTGATTTGTGTCCCTCTTCAGATGATGTTTGCATAGGTCAATATCAAGGTGAATGGAGAGAGTGTTTATAGTAACTGGGAGAATGACGTATATTAACACATCCTACAATCTTCTTCATTGGTTTGCTAGATAACTTTCATGCTCGTCCTCGTGGAACCTCGATTTGTGTCCCCCTTCGAATGGTGTTTGCATGAAATTTATCTCAAACTTCTATTAAGGATAGGGTCACTTTAATTTTTTCCCTAGTCAGGTTTTTCCTTCGGTTGGCTCATTGGAGCGGAACTCTAGGATCTAAAATGAAAGGTTACACTTACAAGAAATTGTTAAGTTAATGATTTCTTAACCGAATGAATGGTGTATTAATTAGTTGAGAATGTCGTAGCTTTAGTGAAAGGATGATTGACTACCCTTCGGTGGCTTTTATCTTAAATCACTAAAGCATCATTGCAAAATTAGATGTTGAAATTTGGGTACATTAAAATTTTGCTAAATAATGATTGGGTTATATGAGTTATGTATTTTTATAATAAAAATAATTTGTATGTTTCAGCATTTTCAAGCATGTCAAGCGCTTTTATTATGTTGCTTAGTGTTGAAAAAATGAATGGTGAAAATTACACTTCATGGAAAAACACTACTAACATTGTACTCATCGTTGAGGACCTAAAGTTAGCCATCATTGAGGAGTGTCCTCTAACGCCTGCTCAAATGCATTGCGAAATGTTCGCGACGCATATGAAAAATAGGTGAAGGCAAACGAAAAGGCCAAAGTGTACATTCTTACCAACTTGTCTGAAGTTTTGGCAAAGAAGCATAAAACCAAGTCACTGCTTGTGAGATCATGGCTTCAATGGAAAAGATGTTTGGACAATCGTCCTTACAGCATGATGCTTTGAAATTCATTTATAATGCACGCATGAACAAGGGGGCCTCAGTGGTAGAACATGTTCTCAATATGATGGTCCACTTCAACATGGCTAAAATGAATGAGGTCATCATCGCTGAGGTCAGTCAAGTTAAGTTTTATTATGGAATCTTTACTTAAGAGTTTCTTTTACTTTAGGACCAACGATGTTATGAACAAACTAAACTACTCCCTCACTACCCTCCTAAATGGGCTGCAAACTTATTAGTCTATGCATAAACTCAAAGGACAACATAGGGAGGCAAATGTTGCCAGTTCCTCTAAACAGTTCCACAGAGGTTCGACCTCTAGGACAAAGTCTGCTTCTTCCTCTGGCAAAAAGAAATGGAAGAAGAAGAAGGGTAACAAAGGCAATAAAGCTAACCAAGCTGCACCCCAAAAGGGCAAGAAAAAGTCCAAGGTTGCAAAAGGAAATTGTTTCCATTGCAATCAGGATGGGCATTGGAAGTAGAACTACCCCAAGTGTTTGGTAGAAAAAAAGAAGGCCAAACAAGGTAAATATGATTTACTAGTTTTGGAAACTTGTTTAGTGGAGAATGATAATTTTGCCTAGATAATTGATTCAAGTGTTGTATTATTGTTATGAACTTAGATAAATTTTCTTGTTTAGATTGGAAGGAGGAGTGAAGGAGAAGCCGAGGAAGGCAGGCTTGTGGATTTAGCTGAGAGTACTTTTGGCAAGCCTAATCTTAAACCCTTTTGAGATATATCTAACTTGGGATTTATTTTGACTTGCCAATTAGAATGTAAAAGACCTAAGAGGGTTGTCACCATTTAGATCAAGGTCGAAAGATGCTATTAAGGATTATTATTGTTATTGGTATTATTATTATTATTATTATTATTATTATTATTATTATTATTATTATTATTATTTCGTTCTTATTATTAATTAAATGAAAGTTATATGTTAAAATTAAGTTTGTGGATAAAAAAAAAAAAAGAAAGAAAGAAGAAGAAGAAGAGAAAGTGGATGCAAGTCGGTGGGATAAGTATGAAAAGGGAAATCATTTTCTTCATGTTCATTGTCGACCTTTCATCTTCCTTAAAGCCAACCTTTGTGATTCTTCAGCTAAGCACCGAAAGAGAGAATAAAGTGAGGATTTGGAATTGATTAGAGTGGAATTTTGAAGAGAAAGTTGGTGAAACTCAAAGAGAAATTGAAGCTGGTCTGAAATTTGCGCAATCTGGACAGGTTGTGATGGTCAAAAGATTTCAAGCTGTAGAGATTGAATCTAGAGCTGAACCTTTGCGGTTAGAAACTCATTTCTTAATAACTTTTGAGAAGGATGTTTGAGCTAAATGTGAAGGAAAACAGGTGAAATTGTAGGTAGAAATGATTGCTTTGGTGTTTCAGGTAGTCTGGAGGAAGGTGGAAGAATTTTGGGTTATCTGTTAGACGAAGAGAAGTTAGACCCTGAAATGTGGAGATCAGCTAGTTAACTCAATTATGTACAAGTTAATAAGAGGAAGAAAAATCTAATTTCGGTTGGAAATACTATTTTTGGCAGCTGGAAGTGACGACAGTATCCTTCAGGCTGAGTGGTGAAGTTTGGGCGAGACAAGTCTCGCTAGTAAGCAGACAGCGACACTGCGGGTGTGGAACGAGACAAGTTTTGCTGGCTGTAGTCTCACAGATCCTTCTAGTCTCGCTAGTCTCTCTAGTCTCGCTAGTCGCATTAGCCTCACAAATCTCGCTAGTCACGCAAGTCTCGCTAGTCTCACTTGATCTTGCTAGTAAGCTAAATTTCAATATTAAAGATCTATTTGACCTACATTGAAGGGAATCTTAAGGAATCTAACAAAAGAAATTAAATTATTTCAGGCCGAGAAGAGCTAGGAGAAGTTTATAATCTGTTAAGAGCCCAAGATAAGTTGTGAATGCCAGAATTTTATTTATAATAATTTATTCTCTCAATGTGTTTATTATGTTTGCTTATTCTTAAACATGAGTTTTCTAGCATGAATTGAGTATGATAAAGTATGAGTTTCTTGGAATGACTTTGAGCTTGTTTTTACATGATCTTGATGATAAAGCATGATGTTTATAGTGCTAGATTTACGAAAAGCATGCTATTTGTTAAATAGTTTAAATTTATGAGGATTTGCTAAACTTGTGTTTATAAATGAATTATTTATTATCACGACATGCTTTATTTTTAAAAGGATAGTAGATGGTCCCCAATGTTGAAGGACACGGAGAAGGCATATGGACAGCTTTAAAACTGTAATATGGTTTTCAATGCTGAAGGACTCGGAGAAGGCATATGTGTCACACCCCCTCCCAAATACCTTCTTGACCTAGGAGAAAATGTGAGGACATCAGACACCGACCCTCCTACGCCATCTACTGTCAACCTGTTCAACCTTAAACCATGACCAAACAACTAATAAGCAGATATAAACCATGATAGGACGTAAATCTTTTGCTAGGGTTAAACTATCATACAAATACTGGCTTACGTTCAAACTTAAAAGTTACATGAGTTCACTAACTTTTGCTCCTTAACCCTCTATATGTACAACACATGCTTAAGATTAAAATTTACAATGTCAAAGTTCACAAACATTGGTGGTAGGCCAGACGAGTTTCTGTGTAGGCAAGTACCCCAGATTCACTTGCTACCTGGAAAACATAAAAACAAGGAAAACATGAGTTAGGTTGCCCAGTGAGTGACAAGTCCGAAAAAACCTTTTCGAGCTAAAACATAAATCAAAATCGTGTTCAAATTATGACAATAAATAAATAGTAAATAATATTTCCATGTCCAAGCAAATCATGCTCAAATAACGTTATCGAACCATATCCGTTTCATTTCCAATGAACTATCGAAATACAACACACATTCCTGAAATATTTTCCTTAGTCGAGGTGGAGCAGAGTTCAACGCTACTCAATGTCGAGAACACCTTTAGTTGGGGCGAAGTAATCTCGACACACCCAAAGTGGAATATCCTTAGCTGTGTGGAGTAATCTCAACACAAAAGCGTCAATCATACCTCTATGTGCACATAGATATCATATCATGGGTTACCCAAATACCTTCTCAAGTCCTTTAGTATCGAGTCCCACACACAAGATTTAGGCCACCCACATGCCTTCTCCGAGTCCTTAAGCATTGAGAGCCTTTTCAAAAACTTAATTTAAAAGCAACATGCTTTGAGAAAAACATAATAAAAATTTATGAATTTATGATGTGTCAAATCTTCACAATTCATTATCAAACATCATGTTCCCATAAAATCCTAGGATAGTAAATATCATGACTTTTGTAAAACTCACTTAACACTAGCATGCTTCAAATATTTTCCAATGTAAAATATATAATTCGCACTTACATGGAAACACATACTTTCTTTCAAACAAATAATCATCATAGCACATTTAAACTTGTGAAAAACATAAACATATAAACATGTTTCTAAACATAATTATATGTCATGAAAACTTTGTTTAAAGTAAGCTCATTTTAAATAAAGTTGTCACTCACCACTTGTCTCGGGCCCTTAATGGATTATATGCCTTCCCTAGCTCCTTTTGCCCTGAAATGGTTTAGTTTCCTTTGTTAGATTCCTTAGATTTTCCATTGGAATAGCAAATAGGCCTTAACTATTGATGCACATGTCCCTACTGAGACCAAACTTTATACCAAAATTCACTACTAGCGAGATTCAGCCCACTAGCGAGACTAGACTAGCGAGACTAATGCTGCAAACCATTCTATACTAGCGAAACCAGTTGATCAGTGAGATTTTACCTGTCTAGCGAGATCAATGATGTAAACCCTACTTTCATTTGTAACTGCTAAACGGAAGTATGTAGTATCGCTATAAACTTATTTACTTATTTTTCCTCTTGTAGATTCAAGGAAGAAGTGGAGGAAGCCTGAAGTATTTTTGGTAAGTTGAATTTTTTAAGTCATTAAGAGGAAACTGAGCTAGAGTTGACTTTGAATATTAATTGGCACAAAAAAGCAGATTTTAAAGTAAGAAGGAAAAAAAAAAAGAAAGGAAAAGAGAGAAAAAGAAAAGAAAAGAAAAAGGAAAAATAATAAATAAACAAAAAAAAAAAAAAAGAAAGAAAGAAAGGAAGGAGATAGTGGAGAGTAAGTCGGCAGGAACTTTTTGGGTACATAAGCCGAAGTTGTTGATCTTATCCCCATTTCTTAAACTTCAACTAAATCCATCTTGCAGCTGAGTGTCGTGTAGAATTTTGGTCGGTTTCGTGGTGTCATTGAAGTTGAAACAGAAGATTTGGTTGTTGTCGCACAGTTTGAGTAAAGTCTGGTGTTTGGTGAAAAGCAAGATGAAGAGACCGAGTTTGAAGCTGAAAATTTGAGGTTAGTAAGCTAACTCAATTCTTAACAACTCTTGTGAAGGATGGTTGAGCTAAGTATAAAGAGAAACATGTTAAACTTTAGGTGGAAGTGACTGATACAGATTTCCCAAGTGATCCGGAGCAGGGCGAAGTATATTGGGAATATCTGTCGAACGAAGAGGAGTTAAGCTTTGAATTTTAAGGTACACTAGAAAAAACATTTCTTTACAAGTTTTTAGAAGAGAAGAAGTTCTAATTCGGGGTAGAAATGCTACTTTTAACAGTTAGTAGTGCGAAGACAGCAGTAGAGGGAGCGAATCTCGCTGGAAAATTGGACGACACTGGGAATGTGGAGGAGCAAGAGCGAGACAAGTCTTGCTAGTCTCGCTGGTGGATTTTGTCTCACAAATCTCGCTGGTCTTGTGGCTCTCGCTGGTCTCGCTCGTCCACAGTTTCGCTGGTACTGCTGGTTTTTTCTTGTCTTCGTTGGTTTAATCTCACTAATTGTTTGAATCTCGTACATTAGTAAACTCTTGAATGAAATATAGTCTCGGTTGAGCATTTCTTTACAGAATATAGTCTCGGTGATAGTATTTTTTTATGTAGTTTGGTCTCGATGATGAATAATATGAATGTTTAAGGCTTGTTTTCTATGTAAAGAGAAATTTTAAGGACATCTAACAAAGGGAAACGTATTATTCCTGGCTGAGAGGAGCTAGGAAAGGCGTTTAACCCACTAAAGGCCCGGGATAAGTAGTGAGTGACAATTTTATTTAAAATGAGTCTACTTTAAACAAAGTTTTCATGATATATGATTATGTTTGGAAACATATTTATATGTTTATGCTTTTCACGGGTTTTAATGTGCTGTTAAAATTATTTGCTTGAAGAAAGTATGTGTTTCCATGTACGTGCGTATTATGTGTTTTAGATTGAAAATCATTTGAAGCATGCTAGTTGTTAAACGAGTTTTACGAAAGGCATGCTATTTATTAACCTATGATTTTATTGAAAGCATTGATGATTGTTAATGAGTTTGTGAAGATTTAAAATGTTATTTCCAAAACATGTTGTTTTTTAATAGTGTTTTTGAAAAGGCTCCCAATGTTGAAAGACACGGAGAAGGCATGTGGGTAGCCGAGATATAGAAATGGTTCCCAATGCTGAAGGACTCGAAGAAGGCATGTAGGTAACCTGAGTATAGAGATAGGCCCCAGTTCTGAAGGACTCGGAGAAGGCATGTGGGTGGCCTAAATCTCGTTTATGGGACCTGGTAATGAAGGACTTGAGAAGGTATTCGAGTAACCCAAGATATGATATCTATGTGCACATAGAGATATGATAGACGCTGTTGTGTTGAGACTACTCCACACAGCTAAGGATATTTGATGTTGGGTGTGTCGAGATTTCTTCCCTCGAACTAACGATGTTTTTGATGTCGAGTAGCATTGAGCTCCATTCCGCCTCAGCTAAGGAAAATGTGATTGAAATGTGTTGTACTTCCATGGTTTTCCTTTAGAAATGATACATATGTGATTTGATATTACCTGAGCATGATTTGTTTAGATACAGAAACGATTTATTAATGCTTGTTTATTTTTATAACTTGATTACAGTTTTGATTTAATTATGAATCAAGGAAGGTTTCTACAAAACAAGTCACTCACTGGGCAACCTAGCTCATGCTTTCTTTGTTTTTTTGTTTTTCAGGTAGCGAGCGAGTCCAGGGTGCTTAGCCTACACAGCAACTCGTCTGGGCTCGCTATCAGTGTCTAGAATTTTGAGAATTCTAAATATTTGATCTTAAACTTGTGTTGTGCAAATAGAGGGTTAAGGACGAAAGTTAGTGAACTTGTGTAAATTAAAGGTTGAATGTAAATCAATGTCTGTATGATAGCTTAACCCTGGTTATAGTTGGATGTTCAATTATTGTGTATATTTGCTTATTAGGTCTTGGTCAAGGTATAAGGCTAGCAGTGGATGCCGTAAGAGGGTCGGTGTTTGCTGTCCTCACACTTTCTCCTGGGTTAAGAGGGTACTTGGGAGGGAGTGTGACAAAAGAGACCAGCGAGACCTAGTGAGACCTAGCGAGACCTAGCAAGATTGGTGAGACAAAAAGCAACTAGCGACACTAGCGAGATTCATCTTGCTCTACGCCCGAGTGTCGCTGTTCTTTCCCAGCTAGACTTGTCTCACACAACTTCTGTCTTCGCTTCTAATTGCTAAACATAGAATTTCCAGCCCGAATTAGCATTTGTTTCCTTCTATAAACTTGTAGGGAAATACGTTTTCTAACTTACCTCCAAATTTCAAGGTCTATCTCCCATTTGTTTGTCAGATATTCCAATTTTACCACCCCCTGCTCCCGATCACTCGAGAAATCCTCACTAGTCACTTCCACCTATAATTAAACCTTTTTCTCTTCACATTCAGCTCAACCATCATTTACAAAAGTTGTTAAGAAATGAAGTAATTCACTAACCTCAAACTTTCAGCCCTAAACCCGATCTCTACAGCTTATTATTCTTTAAATACCAGACCTTGCTAAGATTGCGTAAACACCAGACCAATCTCGATTTCAGCTTTAATTTCACCATGATTTCCTTCAAATTTCTACCCCAATCGATCTTGATCTTCCTCTTCTTCCTCTTTTCGATGCTTAGCTGATTAGCTTGAGTCAATTGGTGTTTGGAGGAGCATAGGAAGTCGGCAAGAATTCGGAATAATGAGAAACAACTTCCTTTTATTATCTCCCCCCCCTCCCCCCACACCATCGACTCCTCCATTTTCTTTTCTTTTCTTTCTTTTTTTAATAAATCTTCATTAATCCATAAATTAAATTCAGTATGTTATATATATATAATTTCTTTATTTATTTATTTTTTCCCATTTAATTAAATGCACCCTCAATAATAATAACAAAATTCATAATAATATCTTTCCACCTTGGTTCAAATGGTGACATTTCCTTACTTCATTTACATTCCAATGAGCTTATCAAAATAAATCCAAAACTTGACATATCTCATAACAATTTAGATTTAGACTTACTAGTAGTATAATCGGCTTTCCTCCACTTCTTCGTTCAATCTAAATAAGAGAAAACAAATAAGTCCACAATGATATTACGTACTTAGGTTACGTGCCTAGAAATGAAAGTAGGGTTTACAATATGGGCAACCTTAGTATTGTAGTATGAGACTCCGGTACTGAAGGACTTGAGAAGGTACTCGGGCAACCCAGGTTATGATTCCTATGTGCACATAGTGGGATATTCGACGCTGTGTGTTGAGATTGCACCACATGCTAAGGTACACAGCTAAGGTTATTTGACGTTGGGTGTGTCGAGACTACTCCACACAACCACATTTTCACATCCTTTTTTGTCTTTGATTTCTAAATCAAATTCCTGCAATAATAAGATCCATCTCATTAGCCTAGGTTCAGAATCTTTCTTATCAAACAAATACTTCAAAGCAGCATAGCCAGTATGCACTACTATTTTAGAGCCAAGCAAGTATGATCTAAATTTATCAAGGGCAAACACAATAGCTAGCAGTTCTTTTTCAGTAGTAGTATATTTTATTTGAGTACTATCAAGAGTCCTACTAGCATAGTAAAGTGCCCTAAACATGTTTTCTGTACGTTGGCCTAAAACACCTCCTAAAGCATAGTCACTAGAGTTACACATGATTTCAAAAGACTTGACTACATTCAGGTACAACAATAATAGGTGTAGAAACTAATCTTTCCTTCAAAGTATTAAAAGCTAGTAGACATGCATCATCAAACACAAACTTAGCTTCCTTTTCTAACAAGTTACTCAAGGGTTTAGCAATTTTAGAAAAATCTTTAATAAATCTTTTGTAAAACCTTGTATGCCCTAGGAAGCTTCTGACTCCCTTCACATTAATGGGAGGTGGCAATTGTTCAATGGCGGCGATTTTAGCCTTATCCACCTTCAATCCTTTTTGCGAGACTTTGTGCCGCAAAATGATGCCCTCCTTAACCATGAAGTGACACTTTTCCCAATTCAACACAAGGTTTACATCTTGGCACCTCTGCAAAACACGAGTGAGATTAGCAAGACAAGAATCAAATGAAAACCCAAATACAAAAAAATCATCCATGAAAACCTCCATTGTGTCTTCAACGATCTCCTGAAAAATAGACATCATACAACACTGAAAAGTAGCAGGGGCATTACACAAACCAAATGGCATTCTCCTAAAATCAAAGGTCCCATAGGGACATGTGAATGTGGTCTTTTCTTAATCCTCAAGAGCAATGACAATTTTATTATAACCTGAATATCCATCAAGGGAGAAATAATGAGAATCACCTGCAAGTCTATCAAGCATTTGATCTACAAAAGGAAGAGGAAAATGATCTTTTCTAGTAGCCCTATTTAATTTCCTATAACCAATGCATACCCTCCATCCTGTTACAGTTCTAGTGGCTATCATCTAATCTTTTTCATTCTTAACCATAGTAATACCACCTTTCTTGGGTACTACTTGAACAGGACTAACCCATGAACTGTCAGATATGGCAAAATGATTCCTACATTCAAAAGCTTGAGTACTTCTTTCTTGACTACCTCCTTCATGGCGGGATTAAGTCTCGTTTGGTGTTCCACTGATGGGTTAACAGTATCTTCCATCAAGATCCTGTGCGTACAGACCGACGAACTAATACCTTTAAGATCCTTAATAGACCAACCAATGGCAGACTTATGATCACTTAAAACTCTTAACAATTTTTATTCTTCCACAAAATTAAGATCAGAAGATATGATAACTGGAAAAGAAGATAAATCATCTAAGAATGCATATTTCAAGTGAGGAGGCAACACCTTTACTTTAAGAACAAGTTTCTCAACATTTATAGCATACAAAGGAGCTAAAGGCATAGGTTTATACATTTTAGTGCATAGTGGCATGTTATTTAACCACGTAGCATAAAAAGAAATTTCCTCAAAAATAGTATGCACATTATCAACATCCATTATTCTTTGTACTAAATGATCATTAACTAACATAACTCTACATGCTTAGAAATAGTATGATCAATTATGTCTATAGCATGGCAAGTACTACCCTCATCATGATGACTCAAGGACTTATAAATATTAAAGACAACATTTTCATCATTTACCCTTAGAGTCAACTTCCCTTGTTGGACATCAATCATAGCCTTCCTAGTTTCTAGGAATGGGTGCCTAAGGATGATAGGAATCTCAGAGTCCTCCTCCATGTCCAAAATTACAAAATCTATAGAGAAGATAAATTTGTCAACTTTAACTAATACATCCTCAACAATACCTCTAGGATAAGCTAAGGATCTATCGGCTAGTTGCAATGTGATAGTGGTAGCTTGCGCTTCTCCAATGTCAAGCTTCCTATAAATAATAAAGGCATTAAATTAATAGAAGCACCAAGATCACAAAGAGCTCTAGTAACATTTCAAGAACCAATAGTGCAAGGTGTAAACCCTACTTTCATTTGTTACTGCTAAACATAAGTACGTAATATCGTTGTGAACTTATTTACTTGTTCTCCCTCTTGTAAATCAAAGGAAGAAGTGGAGGAAGCCGGAAGTAATTTTTGGTAAGTTGAATATTTAAGTCATTAAGAGGAAACTCAGTTATAATTTGCTTTGAATATTAATTGGGATGTAAAAATAGATTTTCTTTTTGTTTTTCTTATTTTTTCTCCTTAATTAAAAAGAAAAGAAAATAAAGGAAAAAAAAGGAAAGGATAGGAAAAAGAAAAGAAAAGAAAATTAATAAATAAATTAAAAAAAACAGAGAGAAGAAAGAAATGAGATAGTGGTAGGAAGTCGGTGAGTTTTATTTTTAGATTGGAAAATTGTCGACTAGTTTTTCTTCCATTTCTAAACTCAAACTTATTCTATTTTTTAGCTGGGCATAGAGGAGAGGTATAAGAAAATAGCAGGGGAAAATTCGTGTAGAATTTTGGTCGGTTTCATGGTGAAATTGAAGCTGAAGCAGAAGGGTTGCTTGCTGTAGTGCAGTCTGAACAAGGTTTGGTCTTTGGTGAATATCAAGTGGAAGAGATAGAATTTGAAACTGAATATTGGAAGTTAGTAAGTTAACCCAATTCTTAACAACTCTTTTCAAGGATGATTGAGCTAAATATGAAAAGAAACATGTTAAATTTTAAGTGGAAGCGACTGATACGGATTTCTGAATGATCTGGAGTAGGGCAAAGTAAATTGAAAATATCTGTCGAACAAAGAGGAGTTAAGCTCTAAACTTTTAGGTAAGCTAGAAAGCACATTTCTTTACAAGTTTGTACAAGAGAAAGAGTTCTAATTAGGGCTAGAAATACAACTTTTAATAGTTATAACTGCGAAGATAGCAATAGAGAGAGAGAGAATCTCGCTGGAAAATTGGACGACATGGGGAACATGGAAAAGCGAGAGGGAGACAAGTCTCGCTGGTCTCGTTGGTGGATTTTGTCTAACAAATCTCGCTGGTCTCACAGCTCTCGCTGGTCTCACCCATCCATAGTCTCGCTGGTACTGCTGGTTTTTGCTTATTTTCGTTAGTCTCGCTAATGGCTTGATTCTCATACATTAGTGAACTCTTAAATAAAATATAGTCTCGGTTGAGCATTTCTTCATGGAATATAATCTGGGTTATAGTTTTTTATGTAGTTTGGTCTTGGGGATGAATAATATGAATGTCTAAGGCTTGTTTTCTAAGTAAAAAGGAATTTTAAGAAAATCTGACGAAGGGAAACATATTATTATTGGCCGAGAGGAGCTAGGAAAGGCATATAACCCACTAAGAGCCCGAAAAGAGTGGTGACTGACAATTTTATTTTTAAATGAGTTTACTTTAAACAAAGTTCTCATGATATATGATTGTGTTTAGAAACATGTTTACATGTTTATGTTTTTCATGGGTTTTAATGTGCTGTGAGGATTTTTTGCTTGAAGAAAGTATGTGTTTCCATATACGTGCATATTATGTGTTGCATTGGAAATCATTTGAAGCATGCTAGTTGTTAAACATGTTTTACGAAAAGCATGCTGTAAGCACGTTCAAAAGCTTAAAGCGTATTATTGTTTATTAATTTCTTTTTGTAAATTAAATAAAAATAAAAATAAAGGAAAAGAAATTAGAAAATTAAAAAAAAAAAAAGAAAAGAGAAAGAAAGTGGAGGGGAGTCGGTGATTAGTTTTATTGAGGGGGATGAGTGCTGACTGGTTTTCTCTCCATTTCCAAATGCATTTCTACGCTATCTTTTAGCTGCACGTCGAAAAAAGGTTGAAGAAGAGTTCTAGGGCAAATTCGTGTAAGGTTTTGGCCGGTTTCATGGTAAAATTAAAGCTGAAACAGAAGCTTCATCTACTGTCGCACAATTTAAATTAGGTTTGGTGTTTAGTGAATATTGAGCTGAAGCGATTGAATTTTGGGCTGAAATTTTAAGGTTAGTAAGTTAACTCAACTTTTAACAACTTTTATGAAGGATGCCTGTTCGTGGTTATTTCTTATTTGAATTAAGTTGTTTCTTAGCTTGTTGCACAAAATAGATTTTAACATTTCTGTACAAGGATGCGTCGAGAATTACTCTAAATGTGCTCATGATTAAACAAGTTTTCCTATAAAGACCCAAGTATAAGTATTTATAGGTATCCTGGTGAGTCCAGGGTCGAACGCAGGGATTTGTGATAACTAGGCGCTGAGATTATAAGCCTGACTATGCGGGGAACTATACATGTAATATATGCAATTGTTTGTTGTGTAAAACTATACATTAAGAATGAAAAGAATTTCCTACTACTAATAATGAGGTGGACGCGGTGATGGTTAGTCATGTCATTTAGTGTCAGATAGCATGCGTTGAGAATGAATGGAACCATGCGATAGGAGTTAATGCAAGAGTCAGTTGTTACCTAAACCTTCTGAGTACAATTTCATACCTACAAACTGCAATTGTGAATCCATCTCTCGATGTTTCGACGCCACATTAATCTTATTTCTAAGACGCATGGTAAGTTTGCGTTGGCAAAAGATGAACTACATCTCTGCAACTCATCTAGTCTTAATAAATGCTAAAGATTAACTATCCACTCTCTCAAGCTCGACAGTTATGCTTACTACTTGTGTTTGTCAGACAAAGTCATGCAAGCTAATGATATGCATTAATCAAGATATAATATGCTCAGAATTGCTCAAGAAAACTAACTCTTAACATCAACTCATTCATTCAAACATGGTGTAAGGTGTTCAGTATAAAGATAGATGAAAAAGAATAGTCAATCAAACTCATATTAAGCGAATAAGTCATTCTCTCGAATGTCATTAACAAAATATAAGCAAGAAGGAGAAAAATGGAAATAAAACAGAAATGAAGGGCGTCAAGCCGCCACTGGCAACGTCTTGCTTCATGGAGGCTTGAGATGGTCGCTATCTGATACATAAATTCCATAGAATGTTCTCACTCACTAGGAGATGACTCTGAAAATGCTCAGAATCCTTCTCTCAGAAGAGCTCGAAATGGAGGCTGGTTATGGTGAGGGAGAAATAGTGCAGAGCTTTCGCCTCTTGAACTCGTCTCCCTTTCTTTAAGAAGCTTTTGGGCTATTTATAGGCGTCAAAAGGTTGATATCATGATGACCTAACACCTTTGCATTAAATTTCACCCATGCTGCATAGACTTTTCAGATTTGTCAGCCTATTTGTTCTGCCATGATCTTGATAGGTTGCTACTCTTTTTCGTAATGACATGACAGTTGCTTGAGCATGCTTGAGTTTCTTCTTCGACGCATGGTCTTCAACGCATGACCTCACTGCATAGGCTCGACGCATGTTCTCGCAGCAGCTTCATCTCTTCGTACTTGGTTGTTCCCACTTCTTTTCTTCTTAACCCTGCGTTAGGAACAGAAGCTTATCGTTTTTCAGGCATTTTTCTTTTACAAGTAGTGCCAACTCATGTTGATACATTTTTCATCATTTAACTACCAAAATCATGCGTTTAACTCCAAAGTTACTCTAATTAAATCAAATAATGACTATAATAACTTGTATTTCTACAAGTTATCAATGCCTGAGCTGAAATGGAAAAGAAATATGTAAACATTTAGGTGGAAGTTACTGATACGGAATTGCTGTGTAATCTGGAGTAGTGCAGAGAAATCTTGGAATATCTGACGAACGAGGAGGAGTTAAGCCATGAAAATTTGATGTAAGCTAGATAACATATTTCTCTATAAGTTTGTACAAGGGAAGAAGTTCTAAGTCTGGCTGGAAATATGACTTTTAACAGATAGACGTGAGAACAAAAAGGAAAGGAGGAAACTTTGCTGACGGGTGTCGTTAGGAAGCTGGTGTCGCTGAGAATTAGAGAGTGAGTAGCAAGAAAAATCTCCCTAGTGGTGCAGAGGAGGTTATCGTCTCACAAATCTCACTGACTCTCGTTAGGTCTCGCTCCTTAGGTAATCTAGCTAGTCTCACTCATCCTGGTGTCGCCAGTGCCATGTACCTGTTGTGTAATTTCGCTAGTAATCTCGCTAGTAAGGTAAAATCTCACTGGTGACCTCGCTAGTGACATGGAATCTCGCTGATTATGATTAGTTTGGGAAAAAGGAGAGTCCCGGTGATGAAACATGATTTTAGAGTTTAATTATGCACACTTAATGATCATGGAAAGAGAGTTTAAGGAAAGCTTAACATGAGAAATGTGTATTTACAGGCCAACAAGAGCTTGGGAAGGCATATAATCTGCTCGGGGCGTAAGGACAAGTTGTGAGTGACACTTTTCTTTCTTTAAAAACGATTTGATTGGAAATGTTTAGTTCGGTTTTCTAATGAAAAATGGCATTGTGATGAATTGTTTTGTAAAGCTTGATGTTTGATTTTATTGTTCACAAGGCATGCTATACGTTTTCTGTAAGATGTTGAAAAGTATGTTTGTGAGATGTTATTGATTGAAGAACTGTCTGATTTTCCATGAAATATTTTCATATGAGACATCTATATAAAATACTGGTTTCTAAAATGTTTTAGAGGAGGCTTGATGCTGAAGGACATTGAGAAGGCATGTTAGTTTCCCTGGGACCTAGTACTGAAGGACTCGGAGAAGGTATTTGGGCAACCCGTGATATTCCTATGTGCACATAGAGATTGGTATTGCTGGTGCATTGAGTTTTGCTCCGCATCGAGCCATTATTTGGATGATGCTAGTGTGTTGAGTTTTGCTCCACATTGAGCCGTGGTTTTCGACGTTGGGTGTGTTGAGTCTTGCTCTGACTCAACTAAGGAAAAAATTTAAAGAACGAACTGATTTCATGTACGACCATTCTAGAATGAATTTATGTGATTTGATCAAGTTGTTGGAAAGTATGATTTTACAGAAATGATGAATCGGATCCATGTTTTACATATATTGTGTTATAATGATTGTAACATGCCTGTTTTCAAACAAAAGATAATTTTACAAAACTAGTCACTCACGATCTCCTAGCTCATGCTTTCCATGTTTTTTCTCCACCCAGGTAGCAAGGATGTTCTGACTGGTTTTCTCTCCATTTCCAAACTCATTTTTATGCTATCTTTCAGCTGCACGTCGAGAAGACGTTGAAGAAGAGTTCTAGGGCAAATTCGTGTAAGGTTTTGGCTGGTTTCATGGTAAAGTTAAAGCTGAAATAGAAGCTTCCTCTACTATCGCACAGTTTGAATCAGGTTCGGTGTTTGGAGAATATCGAGTTGAAGAGATTGAATTTTGGGATGAAATTTTAAGGTTAGTAAAGTAACTCAATTTTTAACAACTTTTATGAAGGATGCCTGAGCTAAAATGGAAAAGAAATATGTAAACTTTTAGGTGGAAGTTACTGATACGGAATTGCTGTGTAATTTGGAGTAGCGTGAAGAAATCTTGGAATATCTGACGAACGAGAAGAAGTTAAGCCACGAAAATTTGAGGTAAGCTAGAAAATATATTTCTCTACAAGTTTGTAGAAGGAAAATAGTTCTAAATTTGGCTGGAAATATGACTTTTAACAGATAGAAGTGAGAATAAAAAGGAAAGGAGGAAGCTCTGCTGACGGGTGTCGCTAGGAAGTTGGTGTCGTTGAGAATTAAAGAGTGAGTAGCGAAACAAATCTCGCTAGTGGTGCAGAGGAGCTTTTCATTTCACAAATCTTGTTGACTCTCGTTTGGTCTCACTCCTCAGGTAATCTAGCTAGTCTCGTTCATCCTGATGTTGCTAGTGCTGTGTACTTGTGTGTAATTTCGCTAGTAAGGTAAAATCTCGCTAGTGATCTCGCTAGTGACATGGAATCTCGATAATTATGATTAGTTTGGGAAAAAAGAGAGTCTCGGTGATGAAACATGATTAGAGTTTAATTATGCACACTTAATGATCATGGAAAGGGATTTTAAGGAAAGCTTAACATGAGAAATGTGTATTTACAGGCCAACAAGAGCTTGGGAAGGCGTATAATCCGCTCGGGGCCTAAGGACAAGTTGTGAGTGACACTTTTCTTTCTTCAAAAACGATTTGATTGGAAATGTTTTGTTCGATTTTCTAATGAAATATGACATTGTGAAGAATTGTTTTGAAAAGCATGATGTTTGATTTTATTGTTCACAAGGCATGTTTTACGTTTTTTGTAAGATTTTGAAAAGCATGTTTGTGAGATGTTATTGATTGAAGAACTGTCTGATTTTTCATGAAATATTTTCATATGAGACATCTATATAAAATACTGGTTTCTAAAATGTTTTAGAGAAGGCTCAATGCTAAAGGACATTGAGAAGGCATGTGAGTTTCCCCGGGACCCAGTACTAAAGGACTCGGAGAAGGTATTTGGGCAACCCGTGATATTCCTATGTGCACATAGAGGTTGGTATTGCTGGTGCGTTGAGTTTTGCTCCACATCTAGCCATTATTTGGATGATACTAGTGTGTTGAGTTTTGCTCCACATCGAGCTGTGGTTTTCGACGTTGGGTGTGATGAGTCGTGCTCCGCCTCAGCTAAGGGAAAATTTTTAAGAACGAACTAATTTCATGTACGACCATTCTGGAATGAATTTATGTGATTTGATCAAGTTGTTGGAAAGTATGATTTACAGAAATGATGAATCAGACCCATGTTTTACGTATATTGTGTGATAATGATTGTAACATGCCTGTTTTCGAACAAAATTTTACAAAACTAGTCACTCACGATCTCCTAGCTCACGCTTTCCATGTTTTCTTTTCCACCCAGGTAGCAAGGACGTTCGCGGTGCTTAGCCTACTCCAGCTCGCCTTGCCTAAGCTTCGAGATATCGGGATATAGACACATTTGAGTTGTTGTACGTGTATATAACCTTGTATAGGTGGCATGTGGACCTAGTTACATATTAGTTGGGATGTGAGACGGGTTATTGTACAAATATATTGTAAATATGTTGAAAGCTTAATTGTAATAACATAGGTCTTTATGGTTCTAGCTTTGTAAGCGAATATGTATGTCATAGTCTCAGAGGTTATTCAGGTATAAATAGGCAGTGAATATCACAAAAGGGGTGATGTTTGCTATCTTCACATCTCCTCTCGGGTTGGGTAGGGTAACTTGGGAGGGGGTATGACACATGCTATTTATTAACCTATGTTTTTATGGAAAGCATTGATGATTGTTAATGAGTTTGTGAAAATTTGGAATGTTATAAACTCATGAATTTTTATTATGCTATTTACAAAGCATGTTGTTTTTTAATAATGTTTTTGAAAAAGGCTCCAAATGCTGAAGGACACGGAGAAGGCATGTGGGTAGTCGGGATATAGAAACGGTTCCCAATGCTGAAGGAGTCGGAGAAGGCATATGGGTAACTTGAGTATAGAGATAGGCCCCAATGTTGAAGGACTCGGAGAAGGCATGTGGGTGGCCTAAATCTCGTTTATGGGACCTGGTACTGAAGAACTTGAGAAGGTATTTGGGTAACCCAAGATATGATATCTATGTGCACATAGAGGTATGATAGACGCTGTTGTGTTGAGACTACTCCACACAGCTAAGGATATTTGACGTTTGGTGTGTCAAGATTTCTCCGCCCCAACTAAGGATGTTTTCAATGTTGAGTATCGTTGAGCTTCGCTCCCCCTCAACTAAGGAAAATGTGATTGAAATGTATTGTACTTACATGGTTTTCCTTTAAAAATGATATATATGTGATTTGATAATGTTACCTGAGCATGATTTGTTTGGATACGGAAACGATTTATTACTGCTTATTTATTTTCATAACTTGATTACAGTTTTGATTTAATTATGAATCAAGGAAGGTTTTTACAAAACAAGTCACTCACTGGGCAACCTAGCTCATGCTTTCCTTATTTTTCTGTTTTTCAGGTAGCGAGCGAGTCCAGGGTGCTTAGCCTACACAGCAACTCGTCTGGGCTCACCATCAATGTCTAGAATTTTGAGAATTGTAAATATTTGATCTTAAAGCTGTGTTGTACATACAGAGGGTTAAGGGAGGAAGTTAGTGAACTTGTGTAAATTAAAGGTTGAATGTAAATCAATGTCTGTATGACAGCTTAACCCTGGTTATAGTTGGATGTTCAATTATTGTGTATATCTGCTTATTAGGTCTTGGTCAAGGTATAAGGCTAGCAGTGGATGCCGTAAGAGGGTCGATGTTTGCTATCCTCACACTTTCTCCTAGGTTAAGAGGGTACCTGGGAGGGGGTGTGACACAAGGTATTATAAAACTCCCTGGATCTTTCAGTTGTTGTGGTAGCTTGTTTTGCAGCACAACACTGCATTCCTCAGTTATGCTAATCATCTCATATTGCCCAAAAGCCTCAACAAATGGGACATTAATGTGAAGCTTTTTAAATAACTCTAAAAAGTTAGCAAATTGAGAATCTATTTCTTTCTTCTTAAAATGTTGAGGATAGGGCAAGTTATTAGGTATGAAAGGTAAAAGGTTACTTACTTGAAGATGCCGACTCTTTTACCTTTTCTTCTAAGACCACCTTAGGTTCATCTTCTATGTTAAGCTCTTGGATGGTCTCTTCTACCTCTTGCTCCTTATCCTCATCATCGATCAAAGGAGTGGACAACTTTTTCCCATTCCTCAAAATCATGACCTTGCACTCCTCCTTTGGATTTCTTTCGAGGCAACTAGGAAACTTACTCTTTTGCATTATTTGAAGAGAATTGGCTATTTGGCTAATTTGTACCTAAATGTTGTGAATAGCCTTGCCATGACTTTGAACGGTGCTCTCCAGTGCAGTGGTCCTTCCTCTTGACTCTTTCATGAACTCCACCATCAAGTCTTCTAAGTTGGACTTCTGTTCAGTGTGTGATGGACCTACTTGGAAACATCGGGACGACCTTGCAAAACATTCCTATTGTTAATATAAGAGAAGTTTTTACGGTTCCTCAAGTTAGGATGGTAATGAGTTGAAAGTTATTGGTGGCCTCTATAGTGTCCTCTATCAACATAGTTAGCCGTCTCTTTATCTCCTTGTTTCAACTCCTTTTGCGTAGCCATCTCCGATGCCAAGGCGGCAAGGGATGCTATGGATGGTGGACTTGCTTAAGCTCGGCCCCCTACAATGAATTTAGAAATAGCATTAGTAAGGGAGGCTATTTGAGCTTTAAGAGGATTTACCTCATCCACCTCATACAATCCGGCGGCTTTTGGGATGATTGGAGAAGACCGTTCACATGGCCAATTGTACGATGTAGTGGCCAAGTCTTCCAGTATGGTATAGGTCACTGGAGCATTCTTGGAGAACATTGATGTCACACCCCCTCCCAGATTACCTTCCTAACCTAGGAGTAGCTGCAACCTATACATATATACGTCATCTTATATCTTGAAACACAATTCAATACCAGATCAAATGTACAAACTTTTATACTAGTGAAACATTATAAGGTAATCATAAGTTTTACATAAGGTTTCTCAGCTCATAATTTATCATACAAGTGTATTTGTTCAGCATACAATACAAAACCCACACTCGTTATGCCACAAAAATCATATATGACAAAATATGTACTTAGACTGAGTATTTACAACTATCCCAGAGAACTAAAACCAAGTAAGCCCAGACGAGGATCTTCTATAGGCTAGGCGTCCCAGACACGCTCGCTACCTGAAACGAACAACAATAAACAAAAGGTGTGAGCTTAAAGCCCAGCGAGTGACTAAAATATCAATTACAATCTAATCCTTGAGTTAATGCTGATCATAACACTACTATATATCTTGTTTGTACTGATTGTTGGGTCACTCATGCCAATTAACAAGATAGCATAGATATCTTTTTAAGAAGCAGCAGAGCAAAGTTCAACGCTATTAACCTTATAATTCAGTTCCTATTATTCATATATTCATATGCCTTCACATTTCGTCCTTCGGCGTTTCAACACTCAAGTGCCTTCTCATATTGTCCCTCAGCACTGAGTTTCATTATTAATTCACTGCTCAAGTGCCTTCACTCATGGTCCTTCAGCACTGAGCCTTCATGTACTGGTTTCCATATGCCTTCTCACAAGGTCCTTCGGCATTGGAAATTATCTCAATCAATTTCACTAGTGCCTTCACTCATGGTCCCTCGGCACTGTGTATCATATACCATATCTCCATAGGCTTTCACACATAGTCCTTCGGCTGTGGTTTGCATTTAGATAACACACATATAGGAGTTCATATATTACCCTTATTTTCACTTGCGCAATATTAAGGATGATCCTTGGATAAATTAGAAAGTCACTCACTATTTGTCTTAGGCCCCGAGCGAATTATATGCTTTTCCGAGCTCTTCTTGGCCTGTAAAAACACATTTTTCATATTAGGTTTCCCTTGAACTCCTCTTTCATAATCATTAAGTTTGCATATCAATAACTAGTGATACTCTATGTCACTAGCGAGACTACCAGCGAAATTCACACTACGGAGTACTGCACTAGCGAAACTTGAGTGAATTAGACTAGCGATATCATCTTAAGGAGCGATACCTAGCGAGACTTTAGCGAGAGTTGTGAGACGCAGAGCCCCTTTGCATTTATCAGCGACACTCGTTCCGCTGCTCACTCTCCAGTTCCTTAGCGATACCACTGTCTAGCGACACTTGATATGACAGTTTTCCTTCCTTCCCTTCAAACTCTTCCTTTATCTTGCTAAAAACCATATTACAGCCAAAATCAGAACTTCCCTTCTTCTACAATCTTGTAAAGTAGTGAGTTTCCTAGCTTACCTCAAAATTTCAGGCCATGACTCGTCTTCGTTTGAGAATTATTCCCAAATAACTTCAGCTGTCTTGATTTGCTTAGCATTTCAACTCCGCTTACTTCTTCCTAGAGATTGACACATTTTTGCATGGATTTAGCTTAAACATCCTTCATGGAAGTTGCTAAGAATTGACTCAACTTACTAGCCTCAAAATTTCAGTTCCAGCTTCAACGTCCTCAATTTACTCTCCTTCAAATACCGATTGGTGTCCAAATCTATCAGTAACAATCAAGCTTCTGGTTCCAGCTTCAAAATCATCATGAACTAATCTGATTTCTACTCAAATTCCATATAAGCACCTTTTTCTACCTCTCCTCGTTGTTCGTCTGCAAAATGGAGTTAATCTGAGTTCGAAAATATATCCAAAAAGGCTTAATTTTTCGATGCACTCCTTTATATGTCAATATAAATCATCGACTTACCAGCTCTAACATCATCCTCCTTCTGGAATTAGCCAACGCAACCTTCCGCGCATGGCTTTGGCAACGCATAGTCTCAACTTACTATGTCACTGATTGCTCAACGCCGAATAGCCGATTATCGCATGGCCCTCTCGGCCACTTTTCTATGCCCGACGCATACCATCCTTCAACACATAGGCCTTTCCAATGCATAGCAATGCCAATTCCTAGCACTTAGTAGCCTTCAACGTGTATTTCTATTAACGTATATTGTACCCTTCTTCCTTCACATCAACTTCCACGCCGAGCTGCCTTCTTTAACGCATGCTTACCAGCGGCCACTCTTGGCAGCTTAGACATACCTTCAACGCATGGTCATCCATCACATGACCAACACTCAACCATTTTTACTCTCCCACAACTTGGCCAATTTTCTTTACTCGCCTGCCCCATAATTCTTCTTACTTACCTTCTCTCAATAACAAGTACAGGGCTTACAATTGACCCTCTGGTGGTAGCATCTAGGATGGATTTGGTTAAGCTTCATAATCCATTGTAGAAGAGTTGAATTTGCAACCAACCCGGGTAACCATGTTGAGGGCACCTTATCAAGAGATCCTTATACCATTCCCAAGCCTCATATAAATGCTCATCCTAAAGTTGGCGAAATGTTCCAATCTCCGTTCATAGCCTTTGAGATTTAGCCGTTGGAAAATACTTGTTCAAGAAAGCTTGAACCAAAATCTCCCATGTAGTGATACTATCCGGAGGTGTGGTTTCCCACCAATTCTTTGCTTGATCCTGTAAAGAGAAAGGAAAAAGTCTTAGTTTAATAGCATCTTTAGAAACACCATTCATCTTTACCGTTCTACATATCTCCAAGAAAGATCGTAAGTGCTTATGAGAATCTTCATTGGTTCTTCCTCTAAAGGCTAGCTCTCTAACCATTTGGATCAACCCTGGTTTCAACTTAAAGTTATTGACATTGATGAGCACATTCATTATGCAAGGTTGATTTGCTGGTAATATCGGTTGGAAGTAGTCCCGAATTACCTTTGGTATCTCCTCCGCCATCTCCTCAATGTGATTGTGTAGAGCCCTTAGATTCCTTCTATAGGTTCTATCAATCTCGGGATCAATAGGGAGGAGGTTAGTATTATCACGTGGCATAAACCGACAGAATTATCAACCAAATAATTTACACCTCAAATTAAGATCTATCAATTCTAATGAATACTAAGTAAATAAAAATCATTCTTTGGATCCCCGACAACGGTGCCAAAAACTTGATGCAGATTGTCCATGTAAACCGCAAGTGTACGGGTCAAGTTATAATATAAGATGGTTAAGTTCCGAATACCGTTCCACTAAGGATTCAATTGTGAAAATTTAAGCTACTTAGCTATTCTCGAATTGAATCGATTTTATTTGAAGATTCAAATTCAAGTTATGATTTAAAGAAAACTAAAAAAAAAGCAAGTAAATAAGAAACACAACAGTCAAAGAGAGTTCTAGTGTAATGAATCCTTGTTTACTTCATCATGCAATATTCTAGGGTTCATGGATTTTATTGCAATTCATATGCTTAAGCCTAGAAACATAAATCCAAGTTATTTTCTCTATAAAAGAAACCCTTTCTCATGCAACTTAATTGATTACTGAAAAGCGCTTGAAAAGTGCTTTCTATTCTCTTAAATTAAGGGAATTTATATTAGATTTCACGTGTTTCTTAGTGGTTTTCAGGTCAAAATAAAGAAAATTAGAAGGAAAACAAAAAAAAAAACAAAATCGAGCCAGAATTCAGTGAAGAAGTGAAGAAAAATCCAAATCTACCAAAAACAACGCTATGACGCTTTTTCCCTAGAGTAGTCATTGCCTTCAGCGCAGCAGCTCCATCGCGATGCTGCGATACAATGCTGAGGGTAGGAAATTATGACGCACAACATTGGGGTGCCATCCTTGAATGAGGGTCAGTACAGCGGCGCTACTCTATGACACTGCGACACCATCTTTCCTAATTTGAAGAATCTATATTTTTGGAAAGAATTTTGGGCTGCCAGCTCTATAAATTGGAGGGTTTCTAGTAGCCATAATCACCAATCTACATACCAAGAGACACAAGAAAGAAAGAATTGAGAGAAAGTTCATTAGAGAGTCCAAAGAGGTTAGCTTCAAGGAAGAGAGAAAAGAGTTCGAGAAAGAGTCGTGGTGTCGTTCGAGTTCCGACATGAAGGCCAAGTACATCTTGATAGTACTTCCTCAATCAAGAGTCTCTTTTCAGTAGAGTTTTCCTTTCTTTTACACTCTTTCTTTGTTTATATTGTTATAAATATGTTGCTTGAAGCTATGAGTGGCTAAACTCTTTAGTTTTAGGCTTTTGATAAATTGTTTATGAAGTTATGTTGATATTGTAGACTATTCATGGATTTGTTGTATGATTATGCTTTTCTTTGTTATTATGCTTTAATTCTTGTTGAATGGTCATGTTTGAATGCTAGGTTAGATGTATGGTTTAAAGATTGTATGTCTAACTAGATCTATAATAAAGAATTGTTGTTAATCTCTTATGAAAATAATTAGGTTAACAATGAAAGTTGCTAAAGACTCTGCTTAATGTCATGTAGTTTGCATTGATTTCAAGAAATTAGTAATCAATTGAGTTGCATGAGAAAATGTTGTTTTTTAGAGAAAATAACTTGGATTTATGTTTTTAGACTTAAGCAAATGAATTGCAATGAAATCCATGAACCCTAGAATATTGCATGATGAAATAAACAAGGATTCATTACCCTAGAACTCTCTTTGACTCTTGTGTTTCTTATTTACTTGCTTTCCTTTTTAGTTTTTCAAAATCACAACTTAAATTCCTATCCTCAACTAAAATTGATTCAAATATAGAACAACTAAGTAACTTAAACCTTCACAATTGGATCCTTAGTGGTATGATACAGTAGCGCTGCGATGCCACCTTTCCATATCGGTCAGCGTTGCAATGTCAGCTTTCCTAATTTGAAGATTTTGTATTTTTGGAAAGAATTTTGGGCGGCCAAATCTATAAATTGGAGTGTTTCCAACAGCCTTAATAAGCAATCTACACACCAAGAGACACAAGAAGAAGAGAATTGAGTGAAAGTTTGTTAGAGAGTTCAAAGAGTGAGTTAACTGCAAAGAAGAGAGAAAAAAGTTCGAGAGAGAGTCGTAGTGTCGTTCGAGTTCCGACGTGAAGGCCTAGGAGATCGTGACAGTGCTTCCTCAATCAAGAGTCTCTTTTTAGTAGAGTTTCCCTTTCTTTACACTCTTTCTTTGTTTATATTGTTTGAACATGTTGCTTCAAGCTATGAGTGGCTAAACTCTTTAGTTTATTTACAAAATCACAACATGAATCTTAGAATATTGCATGATGAAGTAAACAAGGATTCATTACCCTAGAACTCTCTTTGACTCTTGTGTTTCTTATTTTATTTACTTTCCTTTTTAGTTTATTTAGAAAGTCACAACATCAATTCCAATCCTCAAATAAAATTGATTCGATTTTATAATAGCTAAGTAATTTAAACCTTCACATTGGATCCTCAGTGGAACGATATTCGGACTTAATCGTCTTATATTATAACTTGACCCGTACACTTGTGGTTAACACTTAACTTGAACATCAAGTTTTTGGCTCCATTGTCGTGGATCTAAAGAACCTTTTTTTTTTTTTTTTAATATTCACTAGAATTGATAGATCTTTATTTAAGGTGTATATTATTATTTGGTTGATTAATTTTTCGGTTGATGCCTCGTGATAATACCAACCTTCTCTCTTTTGATCCCGAGATTGATATAACCTATAGAAGGAATCTAAGGGTTCTACACAATTAAACCGAGGAGATGGCAGAGGAGATACCAAAGGCAATTTGAGACTACTTCCAACCAACATTATCAACAAATCAATCCGAAATAATGAATGTGCCCATCAATGTCAACAGCTTTGAGTTGAAACTGGGGTTGATCCAAATGGCTAAAGAGCTAGCCTTTAGAGGAAGAACCAATGAAGATCCTCATAAGCACTTATGGTCCTTCTTGGAGATATGGGGAATGGTAAAGATGGATGGTGTTTCTAACAATGCAATTAAACTAAGACTTTTTCCCTTCTCGTTACAAGATCGAGCAAAGGACTGGTTGGAAATTATACCTCCGGGTAGTATCACCAAGTGGGAGAACTTAGCTCGAGCTTTCTTGAACAAGTATTTTCAATCGGCTAAATCTCAAAAACTAAGGACGGAGATAGGAACATTTTGCTAACTTGAGGATGAACAACTATATGAGGCTTGGTAGAGGTACAAGGATCTCTTAAGGAGGAGCCCTCAACATGGGGATCCAGATTGGTTGCAATTTCAACTTTCCTACAATGGATTGTCAAGTTCAACCAAATCCATCTTAGATGCCACCGCTGGAGGGTCAATCTTCTTCAAGAATGCTCAAGAGGCCTATACCATACTAGAGGACTTGGCCACTACATCTTATAAATGACCATGTGAACGGTCCTCCCCAATCATCCCAAAAGCCACCAGATTGTATGAGGTCGATAAGGTAAACTCTCTCAAATCTCAAATGGCTTCCCTTACTAATGCTCTTTCTGAATTAACTGCAGGGGCCAAGCTCAAGTAAGTCCACCATCTATAGCCTCCCTTGCCGTTTTAGCATCAGAGATGGTTACACAAAAAGAGTTGGAATAAGGAGATAATGAGACTGCCAACTATGTTGATAGAGAACACTATAGAGGCCATCAACAACAACAACTTCCAACTCATTACCATCCTAATTTGAGGAACCATGAAAACTTTTCTTAAGCTAACAATAGGAATGTTTGGCAAGGTCCTCCTGGTTTTTTCAATGTAGGTCCTTCACACACTGAAAAGAAGTCCAACTTAGAAGACTTGATGATGGAGTTCATAAAAAAGTCAAGAGGAAGGATGATAAGCACTAAAAAAGCATTTTCTATTCTCTCAAATTAAGGGAGTTTATATTAGATTTCACTTGTTTGCTAGTGGTTTTCAGGTTAAAATGAGAAAAATTAGAAGAAAAGACTAAAAGATCAAAACCGAGCAAGAATACCGCGAAAAAAAGCTGAAAAACTCAAAATGGCACAAATTGGGGCAGCACCACGGCTCTTGGACGGCGCTGCCGCGGCGCTAAAACTCGAGAGCAAGTTTTTCTGGACGCAGACCTAGCACCGAGGTGCTCTCCAACAGCATCGCGGCGCTGTTCCAAAATTGTCACTAGCGTCGCGGCGCTATAGCCAGCGCCTTGGCGCCAGTTTTTCCTTAAATGAAAATTGTTATTTTTGGTAAGTTTTTGGGCGGCCAAACTCTATAAATTTGGGGGTTTCCAGCAACCCTAAGCATAAAATCAAATCAAGGAAGTTGCAGACCTAAAGAGACACAAAAAGGAGAGAATTGAGTGAGAGTTCAAAGAGTGAGTTAGTTTCAAGGAAGAGGAAAAGAGTTCGAGATAGTCGTGGTGCCCTTCGAATTCCGACGTGAGAGCCAAGGAGATTGTGATAGTGCTACTCAATCAAGAGCCTCTTTTCAGTAGAGTTTCATTTTCTTTACACTCTTTCTTTGTTTATTTTGCTTAAACATGTTGCTTCAAGCTATGAGTGGCTAAACTCTTTAGTTTTAGGGTTTTGATGATTTGTTTATGAATTTATGTTGATCTTGTAGACTTTCATGGTTTTGTTGGAATGATTATGCTTTTCATTGTTATTGTGTTTAATTCTTGTGGATTGGTCATTTTCACCTGTTAGGTTAGATGTATGATTGATAGATTGTATGTTTAACTTGATCTATAACAACGAATTGTTGTTAATCTATCACAAGAGTAGTTAGGTTGACAATAAAAGTTGCTAAAGACTATTTTTAATGCCATGTAATTTGTATTGGTTTCAAGAGATTAATAATCAATCGAGTTGCATGAGAAAGGGTTGTTTTTTAGAGAAAATAACTTGGAATTAAGTTTCTAGACTTAGGCATATGAATGACAATAAAATCCATGAAATCTATAATATTGCATGATGAAATAAACAAGGAGTCATTACCCTAGAACTCTCTTTGACTCTTGTGTTTCTCACTTTAATACTTTCCTTATTTAATTTGTATTTTCCATAACTCATAATTTTCAATTTCAATCCTCAAATAAAATTGATTCAACTCTAGAATAACTAAGTAACTGGAACCTTCACAATTGGATCTCCAGTGGAACGATATTCGGACTTAACCGTCTTATATTATAACTTGACCCGTACACTTGCGGTTAACACTCAAAGTGCGCATCAAAGGACCACTGCACTGGAGAGTACCATACAAAGTCATGGTAAAACCATTCACTACATTGAGGTACAAATTAGCTAAATTGCCACTTCTCTCCAAACAATGCAAAAGGGCAAATTTCCTAGCTGCCCTGAAAGAAATCTAATGAAGGAGTGCAAGGCCGTGAATTTGAGGAGTGGGAAAAATTTGTCTACTCCTTTGATCGATAATGAGGATGATGAGCATGAGGGAGATGAGACCATCCAAGTATATCATAGAAGATGAACATAAGGAGGTCTTAGAAAAAGAGGTAAAAGTAAAGGAGTCAACATCTTCAAGTAAGTCATCTAACCCTCTAACTTTTGTACATAATACCTTGCCCTACCTCAACATTTTAAAAAGAAAGAAATAGACTCACAATTTGCTAAATTTCTAGAGCTGTTTAAAAAGCTTCACATTAATATCTCATTTGCTGAGGCTTTAGAGCAAATGCCCAACTATGCATAATTCATGAAAGATGTCTTGTCTAAAGAGAAGTTTGGGCAATATGAAATGATTAGCATGACTAAGCATTGCAGTGCTATGCTGCAAAAGAAGCTACCACAAAAATTGAAAGATCTAGGGAGTTTTACTATACCTTGCACTATTGGGTCTTTAAATGTTACTAAAGCTCTTTGTGATCTTGGTGCTTTTATTAATTTGATGCCTTTATCTGTTTATAGGAAGCTCAATATTGGAGAGGTGCAACCTACCACCATCACATTGCAACTAGCCGATAAATCTTTAGCTTATCCTAGAGATATTGTTGAAGATGTATTAGTTAAAGTTGACAAATTTATCTTCCCTGCAGATTTTGTAGTATTGGACATGGAGGACTCCGAGATTCCTATCATACTTGGGACGCCATCCCTAGCAACTGGGAAGGCTGTTATAGATGTTCAACAAGGGAAGTTGACTTTATGGTTAAGTGATGAGAATGTTGTCTTTAATATTTATTAGTCCTTGAGTCATCATGATGAGGGTAGTACTTGCCATGCTATAGACATAATTGATCATACTATTTCTAAGCATGTAGAGGTTATGTTGGCAAATTATCATTTAGAACAAAGCATGATAGATTTTGATTCTGAGAATGTGGATACTATTTTTGATGAAATTGCTCTGTATGCTAAGTGGTTAAATAGCATGCCAATATGCACTAAAATGTATAAACCTATGCCTCTAGCTCCTTTGCATGTTATAAATGATGTTGAGAAACCTGTACTTGAATTAAAGGTGTTGTCTCCTCACTTGAAATATGCATTCTTGGATGAATTATCTTCTTTTCCTGTTCTCATATCTTTTGAATTAAATTTTTTGGAAGAAGAAAAGCTGCTGAGAGTGTTAAGGGATCATAAGTCAGCCATTGATTGGTCTATTAAGGATCTTAAAGGTATTAGCCCATCGGTTTATATGCACAGAATCTGGATGGAAGATACCTTTAACCCATCAGTAAAGCACCAAATGAGACTTAACCCCGCCATGAAGGAGGTAGTTAAGAAAGAAGTGCTCGAGCTTTTAAATGCAGGAATCATTTATGCCATATCTGACAGTTCATGGATAGTCTTGTTCAAGTAGTGCCCATGAAAGGTGGTATGACTGTGGTTAATTATCAAAAAGATGAGATGATAGCCACTAGAACTGTGACAGGATGGCGGGTGTGCATTGATTATAGGAAGTTGAATAAGCCTACTAGAAAATATCATTTTCCTCTTCCTTTTGTAGATCAAATGCTTGATAGAGTTGCAGGTTACTCTCATTACTGCTTCCTTGATGAATATTCAGGTTGTAATCAAATTATCATTGCTCCTAAGGATCAAGAAAAGACCACATTGTAAGCCCCGTACTTGTTACTGAAAGAAGGTAAGTAAGAAGAAATTATGGGGCAGGCGAGTAAGGAAAATTGGTCAAGTTGTGGGAGAGTACAAATTGTTAAGTGTTGGTCATGTGATGGGTGACCATGCGTTGAAGGTATGTCTAAGCTTGACAAGAGTGGCTGCTGGTAGGCATGCGTTGAAGAAGGTAACTCGGCATGGAAGTTGATGTGAAGGAAGAAGGGTGCAATATGCGTTAATAGAAGTACGCATTGAAGGCTACTAAGTGCTATAAGTTGGCATTTCTATGCGTTGAAAAGGCCTATGCGTTAAAGGATGGTATGCGTTGGGTGTCACACCTCCTCCCAGCCTCCTCTTCCCAACCCAAGAAGAGATGTGAAGACAGCATACATCACCCCTCTTGAGATGCATACCATCCACTTCTACCCACTGATCTTGTACTGTTTACAACATATGAATTGCTCCTTAATACTTTTCAAACCATAACATATAGGAAATTATGTACATAACGATAATTCATAATACAACTCTTCCATAAAGTCCTTAAACAAAATCATGTTTCAACTCCCAGTAAATGTACAATTAGGTCTACATGCCACCTATATAAGGTTTTACATACAAGCAACTTGCAAAACAGGACAATTTTCTGGAAACTCAAAGCTTAAGCAGGGTGAGTTGGAGTAAGCAATGCACCAGGAACGTCCTTGCTACCTGGGAGGAAAAGAAATCATGGAAAGCATGAGCTAAAAGCCCCGTGAGTGACTAATTTTGTAAAACCATCTTTTGTTCGAAAACATGCATGTTAAAATCATAATAACACCATATACGTAAAAGTGATTCAAATAATCATTTCTGTAAAATCATAATTTTCAACAACGTAAACAAATCACATATCTTCATGCCAAAATGGTCGTACACGAAAATCAATTGGTTCTCGAAACTTTCCCTTAGTCAGGGCAGAGCAAGACTCAACCCACCCGACGTCGAAAACATCCTTAGTTGAGGCGGAGTAAAACTCAATGCACTCAACGTCGACAACAATCCTTAGTTGGGGTGGAGCAAGACTCAACACACCCAACGTCACAACCTCTATGTGCACATAGGAATATCGCGGGTTGCACAAGTACCTTCTATGAGTCCTTCAGTACTGGGTCCCGGGGAAACTCACATGCCTTCTCATGTCCTTCAGCATTGAGACTCCTCTAAAACATTTTAGAAACCAATATTTTAAGTAAATAGTTCACATGAAAGTCTTTTATGAAAAATCAGATATTTCACGATAAACAACATTTCATAACATGCCATTCAACATCTTATAGAAAACGGATAAAACATGCCTTGTGAACAATATCATCAAACATCTTGCTTTTCAAGAAAATAGTTCATCTCAAAGCCATATCTCATAAGAAAACCAAACTAAACATTTTCAATAAATTTCATTTTCAAAGAAAGAAAAGTGTCACTTACAACTTGTCCTTAGGCCCTGAGCGGATTATATGCCTTTCCGAGCTCTTCTTGGCCTGTAAAAACACATTCCTCACGTTACGCTATCCTTAAACTTCCTTTCCATGATCGTTAAATATTCATACTTAAACTCTAATCATGATTCACCACTGAGACTCCCTTTCTTTTCTAAAATAAACATAATAAGCGAGATTCTATGTCACTAGCGAAATAACCAACGAGATTTCACCTTACTAGCGAGATTACTAACGAAATTACACAACAGGTACACGGCACTAACGACACCAGAATAAGCGAGACTAGCGAGATTACCTGAGGAGCGACACTGTCACACCCCCTCTCTGATTACCTACTTAACCTGAAAGGAGATGTGAAGATAATATACATCACCCCTCTTGTGATGCATATTGCCCCATCTTACATAACTTTCTGTACAAACATTTCATACGTGTACATTCATAGAATTCAGCCATAATAACGCATGATCATAATATAATAATCCTTCCTGTACCCAGTACACTTTTATAACATATTCTCTCACAACCCACTTATAAACAACTAAATCTACATGCCACCAGTGTTAAGTTATTTACACGTACAACAACGAGAAATTAAACTGTTTTTGGAAACTCAAAGCTTAAGCAGGGCGAGTTGGAGTAGGCAATGCACCAGGAACGTCCTTGCTACCTGGGAGGAAAAGAAAACATGGAAAACATGAGCTAAAAGCCCCGTGAGTGACTAATTTTGTAAAACTATCTTTTGTTTGAAAACAGGCATGTTAAAATCAGAATAACGCCATAAACGTAAATATGATTCAAATAATCATTTCTGTAACATCATAATTTCAACAAAATAAACAAATCACACATGTTCATGCCAAAATGATCATATACGAAAAACAGTTCGTTCTCAAAACTTTCCCTTAGTCAGGGCGGAGCAAGACTCAACACACCCGACGTCGAAAACAAGTAAGGCTCGATGTGGAGCAAAACTCAACGCACCAGCATATAACCTCTATGTGCACATAGGACTATGACGGGTTGCCCAAGTACCTTCTCATGTCCTTCAGCATTGAGCCTCCTCTAAAACATTTTAGAAACCAGTATTATACGTAAATAGTTCATCACATGAAAATCTTTCATGAAAATTAGATATATCACGATAAACAACATTTCAAGACATGTCATTCAACATCTTATAGAAAACGGATAAAACATGCCTTGTGAACAATACCATCAAACATTATGCTTTTCAAGAAAACAGTTCATCTCAAAGTCATATCTCATAAGAAAAACCAAACTAAACATTTTCAATAAATTTCATTTTCAAAGAAAGAAAAGTGTCACTCACAACTTGTCCTTAGGCCCTGAGCGGATTATATGCCTTTCCGAGCTCTTCTTGGCCTGTAAATACACATTCCTCACGTTACGTTTTCCTTAAACTTCCTTTACACGATCATTAAATGTGCATACTTAAACTCTAATCATGATTCACCACCGAGACTCCCTTTCTTTCCTAAAATACACATAATAAGCGAGATTCTATCTCACTAGTGAGATTACCAACGAGATTTCACCTTACTAGCGAGTTTACTAACGAAATTACACAACATGTCACGGCACTAGCGACACCAGCATAAGCGAGACCAGCGAGACTACCTGAGGAGCGATACTGAGCGAAATCCAGCGAGATTTGTGAGAGAAAATTCTCCTTTACACGACCAGCTAGACCAGTGTCGCTACTCACGCTCCAATTCTCAGCGTTACCTGCTTCCAAACGACACCCGACAGCAGAGTTTCCTCCTTTCCTGTTTGTTCTCACTTCTATCAATTCAAAGTCATATTTCCAGCTAGATTTAGAACTTCTTTCCTTCTACAAACTTGTAGTGAAACATGTTTTCTAGCTTACCACAAAATTTCGTGGCTTAACGCATCCTGGTTCGTCAGATATTGCAAGTTTTATCCGTACTACTCCAGATTGCACAGAAATTTCGTATCAGTAACTTCCAGCTAAACGTTTACATGTTTTCAATCCATTTCAACTCAAATATCCTTCATAAAAGTTCAAAATTTAGTTAGCTTACTAACCTTAAAATTTCAGCCTAAAATTCAATCTCTTCAGCTCGATATTTACCAAACACTAAACCTGATTCGAGCTGTGCGACAGCAGATGAAGCTTTTGTTTCAACTTCAGTTTTACCATGAAATCTTCCAAAACCTTGCACGAAATTGCTCTAGAACTCTTCTTCAACCTCTCCATGACGTGCAGCTGAAAAATAGCATAGAATGGAGTTTGGAAATGAGTAGAAAGAAGTCGGCAACTTTTCTGTCCAATGAAAGGTTATAACCGACGCATCCATCCTTATCCTTTCTTCTTCTTTTCCTTTTTCTTCTCTTTTCCTCTTGTTAATTCTAATTCCTTTTTCCTTTTTTTTTTTTTTTAGTTTTTCCTCTTCCTTCTTTTTTTTTTTTTTTAAAAATTTACAATATGAGATTATTAATACTAATTCGCTTAAAGCTTTTGAACGTGCGTACCAATTAGGTGCTTACAGACATCGAGCGAGAGTCAACGAGATTTGTGAGACAAAAGCCTCCTTTGCATGATCAGCGAGATTCGTGTCGCTACTCACACTCCAATTCCTCAACGATACCCGCTACTTAACGACACCTGACAGCAGAGTTTCCTCCTTTTCTTTTTGTTCTCACTTCTGTCAGTTCAAAGTCATATTTCCAGCCAGATTTAGAACTTTTTTCCTTCTACAAACTTTTAGAGAAATACGTTTTCTAGCTTAGCTCAAATTTTCGTGGTTTAACTCGTCCTGGTTCATCAGATATTTCAAGTTTTCTCCGTGCTACTCCAGATTGCACAGAAATTTTGTATCAGTAATTTCCAGCTAAAAGTTTACATGTTTCTATTCCATTTCAACTCAAGCATCCTTCATAAAAGTTGTTCAAAATTGAGTTACCTTACTAACCTTAGAATTTCAGCCCAAAATTCAATCTCTTCAGCTCGATATTCACCAAACATCAAACCTGGTTCGAACTGTGCGACAGCAGATGAAGCTTCTGTTTCAGCTTCAGTTTTACCATGAAACCGTCCAAAACCTTGCACGAAGTTGCCCTAGAACTCTTCTTCAACCTCTCCACGATGTGCAGCTGAAAGATAGCATAAAAGTGAGTTTGGAAATGAAGAGATAATAAGTCGGCAAAAGTTTTAAAACCGACTTCTCCATTCTTATCTTCTCTTCTTCCTTTTTCTTCTTCCTTCTCTTTTCTTTTATCTAATTCCTTTTTTATTTTTTATTTTTAGTTTTTGTCTTCTTTCCCTTTTGGTTTCCTCTTCCTTCTTTCTTTCTTTTGTTTTTTTTAATTTACAATATGAGATTATTAATACTAATTCGCTTAAAGCTTTTGAACGTGCTTACAAATTAGGTGCTTACAATTCATTACCCCCTTTTTTGACGAAATTCAGGTTAAGTCACTCTGTAAAGAGATGAGGATATTTGATCTTCACTTGATCTTCACTTTCCCACGTTGCCTCTTCCGCTTTGTGATTTCTCCACAAAACTTTAACAAGCGGTATCGTTTTTGTTCTCAGAACTTGTTCCTTCCGATCAAGAATTTGCACAGGTTCCTCTTTATAAGATAAATCTTCATTTACCTGAATAGGTTGAGCTTCCAAAACATGTGTAGGATCTGGAATGTACTTCCTTAGTAGAGAAACATGAAATACATCATGTATTTTAGACAATTCCATTGGTAATGCCAACCGATAAGCCGATGGTCCTATGCGTTCCAGAATCTCATAAGGCCCAATATATCTCGGACTCAACTTCCCTTTCCTTCCGAGTCTCAAAATTTCTTTCCATGGAGATAACTTCAAGAAGACTTTATCACCAACTTCAAATTCTAAATCTCGACGCCTTTTATCAGCGTAGCTTTTCTGCTGATCCTGTGCAGTCTTTAGCCTTTCTCTTATGAATTTTACGTTTTCTGACGTAGTTTGAACTAACTCTAGTCCCATTAACTTCCTTTCTCCTACTTCACCCCAACATATAGGAGTTCTGCAACGTCTGCCATACAATGCCTCATAGGGTGCCATTCCAATACTAGAATGGTAACTATTATTATACGCAAACTCCATCAAAGATAGATGAGTATCCCAGCTTCCTTTAAATTGCAATACACAAGCACGCAACATATCCTCTAAAGTCTGAATCATTCTTTCTGATTGTCCATCAGTTTGAGGATGAAAGGCTGTACTAAACTTAAGTTTAGTTCCCAATGCTTGCTGTAAACTCGGCTAGAACTTAGATGTAAACCTCGGATCTCTATCAGAAATAATAGACACAGGAGCTCCATATTGACTTACTATCCTATCAACATAAACTTAAGTAAAAGTCACTTTAACTGGCAAGAATTGGGTAGTTTTAGTAAATCTGTCAACTATCACCCATATTCCATCATACCCATTTGGAGTTTTAGGAAGACCAAATAAGAAGTTCATAGTGATATGCTCCCATTTCCACTCAGGTACAGGAAGTGGTTTTAAAAGTCCACCAGGTCTTTGCCTTTCTGGCTTAACTTGTGATATCACACAAGTAGGAAGAAATTTCTTGTCCCCTTTAAAAACAACTTCTTTTCCTTCGAATCCTCTAAACACGACTTCCTTTTGGAAACAATCCATAGTGGCTCGATATTTGGATAAGAAATCCATTCCCAATATCACATCAAACTCCTGAGTATCTAAGGGTATCAAGTTGGCTATCATAGTCACACCATCAATTTCAATCACACCATCAATTTCAATCACACAGTCTTTATACACTTTACTAGCCACAAACACATCACCAATAGGGGTATAAACAAACAGTTCCTCAGGCAAAGATTCTAATGTATTATTTATATTCACAGCAAACATTTTAGCAATAAAAGAATGAGTAGCACCAGGGTCTATTAAAACATGAGCAGAAGTATGACATATAGAAAGTGAACTAGTAACCACATTAGGAGCATCTTCAGCCTCTTGTTGAGTCATTGCAAAGACTTTTCCTTGCTGTTTTGGTCGCCCTGTAGCTCCCTTCTGTCTTGATCCACTAGTTCCCTCATCAGCAATTCCTGCAGGTCATTGTGGTTGACTAGCTGTAAATGAGCCAGTTCTCTATTCAGCTTTAAATTCTTGCATCAACCGAGGACATTCTCGTTTATAATGACCTGCTTGTCCACAATGATAACATACGTTGCCCTTACACTGTCCCCAATGATACTTCCCGTAGGTGGGACATAACGGTTTCCTTGCGAAACTAGCTGTGGACTCTCCAGGTTGTCCACTTCGAGAACCTTCTACTGTTTGAGCTGGGCCAGTAGAACTCCTTGGTTCTTACTTCCTTATACCCCCTCCAGTACCTCCCTTGGAAGTACCCTGTCCACTCGATCTGGTCTTGAAATTTCCTCCACTAAAAACACCTGGTACAAATCTCCTACCTGACTGCCCCTGAGTAGTACTAGAAGTGTGGATTGTCTGTCTACCTCCAGCTGATTTGCGTTCTGTCCTCTTTTCCATCAAACTTCTTTCAACCCGCATTGTTGACTCTACTAAATTGGAGAAGTCTGCCCATTCAGCACTAGCAGTCACAGGAGTACGTATTTCCTCTCGTAAACCTTCTTCAAATCTCTTGCACCTGTCAACCTCATCAGCAACAATAGCAGTGGCATATTTAGACAGTTCAGTATATTTCTTTTCATATTCCGCCACTGACATGGATCCCTGTACTAACCTCAGAAACTCATTCCGTTTTGCATCTCGGAATGATCTTGGACAATATTTTTCTTGGAATGTCGTCTTAAACTCATTCCAACCTATTTCTCCTATATCTTCCTTCCTGCTCTCTACCATTCTCCACCAATCTTCTGCCCCTTTTTGGAGCAAAAACACTGCCAATTCCACCTTTCTATCACCGTGGCATCTCATCACACGATAGTATTTCTCAAGCAGATTCAACCATGCCTCTGCCTCTGTAGGATTGACAGTGCCTTCAAAAGTAGTGGCACCCAAAGCCTTCAATCTTTCTATACTGTATTTCTTTTATGGATCTGCTCCACTGATCCAATGCTTGCAGCCAATCTTTCAGCAATTCTAATAAATATATGCTCCTCGACATTGACCCCAACTTGAGGATGACTAGATTCACCCTCTGACATATTTCCACGGTCTCCAGTAGCTTGAGGAGTTCGGGTTGCTGATTGCCTCACTCGCCTGCTTCGAGGTGGCATGTTTTCCTATATGACAACACAATGTTACTATTGGCTAAAAATTACATGTTCCTAGACTACAATGCATGATCCTATTCCCAAGACTCTTTTGCTCTAATACCAACTTGTCACACCCCCTCCCAGGCTACTTGATAACTTGTAGAAATACAAGTTATTATAGTCATTATTTGATTTAATTAGAGTAACTTTGGAGTTAAACGCATGATTTTGGTAGTTAAATGATGAAAAATGTATCAACATGAGTTAGCACTACTTGTAAAAAGAAAAATGCCTGAAAAATGATAAGCTTCTGTCCCTAATGCAGGGTTAAGAAGAAAAGTAGGAACAACCAAGTACGAAGAGTTGAAGCTGCGGCGAGAACATGCGTCGAGCCTATGCGGTGAGGTCATGCGTTGAAAACCATGCGTCGAAGAAGAAACTCAAGCATGCTCAAGCAGCTGTCATGTCATTACGAAAAAGAGTAGCAACCTATCAAGATCATGGTAGAACAAATCGGCTGACAAATCTGAAAAGTCTATGCAGCATAGGTGAAATTTAATGCAAAGGTGTCAGATCATCATGATATCAACCTTTTGACGCCTATAAATAGCCTAAAAGCTTCTTAAAGAAGGGAGAGATGAGTTCAAAAGGCGAAAGCTCTGCACTATTTCTCCTTCACCATAACCAGCCTCCATTTCGAGCTCTTCTGAGAGAAGAATTCTGAGCATTTTCAGAGTCATCTCCCAGTGAGTGAGAACATTCACCTTATGGAATTTATGTATCAGATAGCGACCATCTCAAGCCTCCATGAAGCAAGACGTTGCCAGTGGCGGCTTGACACCCTTCATTTCCATTTTATTTTCATTTTTCTCCTTCTTGCTTATATTTTGTTAATGACATTCGAGAGAATGACTTATTCGCTTAATATGAGTTTGATTGACTATTCTCTTCCATCTATCTTTATTCTGAACATCTTACACCATGCTTGAATGAATGAGTTGATGTTAAGAGTTAGTTTTCTTGAGCAATTCTGAGTATATTACATCTTGATTAATGCATATCTTTAGCTTGCATGACTTTGTCTGACAAACACAAGTAGTAAGCATAACTATCGAGCTTGAGAGAGTGGATAGTTAATCTTTAGCATTTATTAAGACCAGATGAGTTTCAGAGATGTAGTTTATCTTTTGCCAACGCAAACTTACCATGCGTCTTAGAAATAAGATTAATGTGGCGTCGAAACATCGAGAGATGGATTCACAATTGCAGTTTGTAGGTATGAAGTTGTACTCAGAAGGTTTAGGTAACAACTAACGCTTGCATTAATTCCTATCGCATGGTTCCATTCATTCTCAACGCATGCAATCTGATACTAAATGACATATGACTAACCATCACCGCATCCACCTCATTATTAGTAGTAGGAAATTCTTTTTATTCTTAATGTATAGTTTTACACAACAAACAATTGCATATATTACATGTATAGTTCATCGCATAGTCAGGTTTATAATCTCAACGCCTAGTTATCACAAATCCCTGCATTTGACCCTGGACTCACCAGGATACCTATAAATACTTATACTTGGGTCTTTATAGGAAAACTTGCAAATCATGAGCACATTTAGAGTAATTCTCGACGCATCCATGTACAGAAATGTTAAAATCTATTTTGTGCAACAAGCTAAGAAACAACTTAATTCAAATAAAAAATAGCTACGAACACTACTCTACCCAACCCGGGAAGAGATGTGAAGACAGAGTATTTTTTTTTTTTTTTTTGGATTTATGAATTATAAACACAAAGGTCTTGTGTTTTTGGCACTAATGGAATTGAATCAATGGTCTTAAGTTTCTTTAGAACTATTTAGGTTACTCAAATTTCGAGTAAAATTAAAAAAAAAATAGGTAGGAACAATCGTTTAATCTACATCTGTTTGACTTTGGCCTTATAAAAGATAGTCCAGCACCTCCGAAACTAGTACAGTCCCCCGTAGGATCCTTTTTTGATTTATGATGAATCTACTCTATATAATTGGGGGAGTAGATAGGAATTAATCCATAATGGAAGATATCAATTTTAATATCTGCCCGAATCTTATTAGTAAAGAATAAAGTTACATATGTAACCTATTATGTATTTATTTTCACCTCATTTTTTCGTATTTTGTGTTTGCATACATCACCCTTCTTGGGATGCATACCATCCACTTCTACCCACTGATCTTGTACTGTTTACAACATACGTATTGCTTCTTAATACTTTTCAAACCATAACATATAGGAAATTATATACATAACGATAATTCAGAATACAACTCTTCGATAAAGTCCTTATACAAAATCATGTTTCAACTCCCAGTAAATGTACAACTAGGTCTACATGCCACCTATATAAGGTTTTACATACAAGAAACTTGCAAAACAGGACAATTTTCTGGAAACTTAAAGCTTAAGTAGGGCGAGTTGGAGTAGGCAATGCACCAGGAACGTCCTTGCTACCTGGGAGGAAAAGAAAACATGGAAAGCGTGAGCTAAAAGCCCCGTGAGTGACTAATTTTGTAAAACCATCTTTTGTTCGAAAAAAGGCATGTTAAAATCATAATAACACCATATACGTAAACGTGATTCAAATAATCATTTCTGTAAAATCATAATTTTCAACAACGTAAACAAATCACATATGTTCATGCCAAAATGATCGTACACGAAAATCAATTTGTTCTCAAAACTTTCCCTTAGTCAGGGCAGAGCAAGACTCAACGCACCGGACGTCGAAAACATCCTTAGTTGAGGCGGAGTAAAACTCAACGCACTCAACGTCGATAACAATCCTTAGTTGGGGTGGAGCTCTCAACACACCCAACGTCACAACCTCTATGTGCACATTGGAATATCGCGGGTTGCCCAAGTACCTTCTACGAGTCCTTCGGTACTGGGTCCCGGGGAAACTCACATGCCTTCTCATGTCCTTCAGCATTGAGCCTCCTCTAAAACATTTTAGAAACCAATATTTTACATAAATAGTTCACATGAAAGTCTTTTATGAAAAATCAGATATTTCACGATAAACAACATTTCACAACATGCCATTCAACATCTTATTGAAAATGGATAAAACATGTCTTATGAACAATATCATCAAACATCATGCTTTTCAATAAAACAGTTTATCTCACAGCCATATCTCATAAGAAAACCAAACTAAACATTTTCAATAAATTTCGTTTTCAAAGAAAGAAAAGTGGCACTCACAACTTGTCCTTAGGCCCTGAGCGGATTATATGCCTTTCCGAGCTCTTCTTGGCCTGTAAAAACACATTTCTCACGTTACGCTTTCTGTAAGCTTCCTTTTCATGATCGTTAAATGTGCATACTTAAACTCTAATCATGATTCACCACCGAGACTCCCTTTCTTTTCTAAAATAAACATAATAAGTGAGATTCTATGTCACTAGCGACATTACCAACGAGATTTCACCTTACTGGCGAGATTACTAACGAAATTACACAACAGGTACACGGCACTAGCGACACCAGAATAAGCGAGACTAGCGAGATTACCTGAGGAGCGACACCAAGCGAGAGTTAGCGAGATTTGTGAGACAAAAACCTCCTTTGCAAGACCAGCGAGATTCGTGTTGCTACTCACGCTCCAATTCCTTAGTGATACCCGCTACTTAACAGCACCCGACAGTAGAGTTTCCTTCTTTTCTTTTTGTTCTCACTTTTGTCAATTCAAAGTCATATTTCCAGCCAGATTTAGAATTTCTTTCCTTCTAAAAACTTGCAGAGAAACATGTTTTCTAGCTTACCTCAAATTTTCGTGGCTTAACTCATCCTGGTTCGTCAGATATTGCAAGTTTTCTCCGCACTACTCCAGATTTCACAGAAATTTTGTATCAGTAACTTCCAGCTAAAGGTTTACATGTTTCTATTCCATTTCAACTCAAGCATCCTTCCTAAAGGTTGTTCAAAATTGAGTTAAATTACTAACCTTAAAATTTCAGCCCAAAATTCAATCTCTTCAGCTTGATATGCACCAAACACCAAACCTGGTTCGAACTGTGCGACAGCAGATGAAGCTTTTGTTTCAGCTTCAGTTTTACCATGAAACCGTCCAAAACCTTGTACAAATTTGCCCTAGAACTCTTCTTCAACCTCTCTATGACGTGCAGCTGAAAGATAGCATAGAAATGAGTTTAGAAATGAAGAGAAAGTAAGTCAGCAAAAGTTTTCCTTCAATTAAAAGCTAAAACCGACTTCTCCATCCTTATCTTCTCTTCTTCCTTTTTCTTTTTCCTTCTCTTTTCTTTTTTCTAGTTCCTTTTTTTTTTTTTTTTTTTTTTTTTTTTTTT
>QLSR01000140.1:2453314-2503331 GCA_031780015.1 Citrullus colocynthis
TTTTTTTTTTTTTTTTTTGTCTTCTTTCCCTTTTGGTTTCCTCTTCCTTCTTTCCATTTTTTTTTTTTTTTAATTTACAATATGAGATTATTAATACTAATTCGCTTAAAGCTTTTGAACGTGCTTACAAATTAGGTGCTTACATTGGGCATAGAAAAGTGGCCGAGAGGGCCATGCGGTAATCGGCTATTCGGTGTTGGGCAATCAGTGGCATAGTAAGTTGAGACTATGCATTGCCGAAGCCATGTGCGGAAGGTTGGCGTTGGCTAATTCTAGAAGGAAGATGATGTTAGAGCTGGTAAGTCAGTGATTTATATCGACATATAAAGGAGTGCATCGAATAATTAAGCCTTTTTGGACATATTTTCGAACTCAGATTAACTTTATTTCGCAGACGAATAACGAGGAGAGGTAGAAGAAGGTGCTCATATTGAATTTAGGTAGAAATCAGATCATTTTCATGATGATTTTGAAGCTGGAACCAGAAGCTTGATTGTTACTAATAAATCTGAACACCAATCAGTATTTGTGGGAGAGTGAACTGAGGACGTTGAAGCTAGAACTGAAATTTTGAGGTTAGTAAGTTAAGTCAATTCTTAACAACTTTCATGAAGGATGTTTAAGCTAAAACGGAGCAAAAATGTGTTAATCTCTAGGAGGAAGTAAGCTGAGTTGAACTACTAAGCAAATCAAAGCAACCGAAGTTATTTGGGAATAATTCTCAAACGAAGACGAGTCATGGTCTGAAATTTTGAGGTAAGCTAGGAAACTCACTACTTTATAAGATTGTAGAAGAAGGGAAGTTCTGATTTTGGCTATAATATGGTTTTTAGCAGGATAAAGAAAGAGTTAGAAGGGGAGGAAGGAAACTGTGATATCAGGTTTCGCTAGACAGTGGTATCGCTAAGGAGCTGGAGAGTGAGCAGCGGAACAAGTGTCGCTGATAAACGCAAAGAAGCTCTGCATCTTACAACTCTCGCTGAAGTCTCGCTAGGTATCGCTCCTGAAGGTGATATCGCTAGTCTAGTTCACTCCGGTTTCGCTAGTGCAATACCCAGTAGTGTGAATTTCGCTGGTAGTCTCGCTAGTGACATAGAGTATCGCTAGTTATTAATATACATACGTAATGATTATGAAAAAGAAGTTCAAAGGAAACTTAATGTGAGAAATGTGTTTTTACAGGCCAAGAAGAGCTCGGGAAAGCATATAATCCGCTTGGGGCCTAAGACAAATCGTGAGTGACTCTCTAATTTATCCAAGGTTTATTTTTAACAATGTGCAAGTGAAAACGAGTATATTATATGAACTCCTGTATGCGTGTTATCTAAATGCAAACCACGGTCGAAGGACCATGTGTAAAGGCTTATGGAGATGTGATATATGATACACAGTGCTGAGGGACCATGAGTGAAGGCACTAATGAAATTGATTGAGATAGTTTCCAATGCCGAAAGACCTTGTGATAATGCATATGGAAACCAGGACATGATGGCTCAGTGCTGAAGGACCATGAGTGAAGGCACTTGAGTAGTGAATTATTACTTAAACTCAGTGCTGAGGGACAATATGAGAAAGCACTTGAGAGTTGAAACGCTGAGGGACGAAATGTGAAGGCGTATGAATATATAAATAATAGGAATTGAATTATGAGGTTAATAGCGTTGAGCTTTGCTCCGCTGCTTCTTAGAATGGTATTTATGCTATCTTGTTAAATGGCATGAGTGACCTAGTAATCTGTACTAAAAAGATATATAGTAGTTTTATGATCAGCATTAACTCAAGGATTAAATCGTAATTGATAATCTAGTCACTCACTGGGCTTTAAGCTCACGCTTTCTTGTTACTGTTGTTCATTTCAGGTAGCGAGCGTGTCTGGGACGCCTAGCCTACAGAAGATCCTCGTCTGGGCTTACTTGATTTTAGTTCTCTGGGATAGTTATAAATAATCAGTCTAAGTACATGTTTTGTCATATATGATCCTTGTGGCATAATGACTGTGGGTTTTGTACTGTATGCTGAACAAATACACATTTATGATAAATCATGAGCTAAGAAACCTTATGTAAAACTTATGTTTACCTTATAATGTTTCACTAGCATAAAGTTTTGTACATTTAATCTGGTATTGAATTGTGTTTCAAGATATAAGATGACGTGTATGTGTGTAGGTTGCACCTACTCCTAGGTTAGAAAGGTAATCTGGGAGGGGGTGTGATAACATATACGTGTCCTTATGGGACATTTGCTTTTAGGAGAATGCCTTTTGGTTTATGTAATGCCCCCGCTACCTTTCAACATTGTATGATGTCTATTTTTCAGAGGCTCATTGAAGACATAATGGAGGTTTTCATGGATGATTTTTCTGTATTTGGGTTTTCATTTGATTCTTGTATTGCTAATCTCACTCATGTTTTGCAGAGGTGCCAAGATGATAACCTTTTGTTGGGTTGGGAGAAGTGCCACTTCATAGCTAAGGAGGGCATCGTTTTGGGGCACAAAGTCTCGCAAAAAGGATTGAAGGTGGATAAAGCTAAAATCGCTGCCATTGAACAATTGCCACCTCCCACTAATGTGAAGGGAGTCAGAAGCTTCCTAGGGCAGTCAAGGTTTCACAAAAGATTTATTAAAGATTTTTCTAAAATTGCTAACCCCTTGAGTTACTTGTTAGAAAAGGAAGCTAAGTTTGTGTATGATGATGCATGTCCACTAGCTTTTAATACTTTGAAGGAAAGATTGATTTCTGCACCTATTATTGTTGTACCTGAATGGAGTCAATCTTTTGAAATCATGTGTGATGCTAGAGACTATGTCTTAGGAGCTGTTTTAGGCCAATGTAGAGATAACATATTTAGGCCAATCTACTATGCTAGTAGAACTCTTGATAGTACTCAACAGAAATACACTACCACTGAAAAAAAAAATGTTAGCTGTTGTATTTGCCATTGATAAATTTAGATCATACTTACTTGGCTCTTTAATAGTAGTGCACATGGACCATGCTGCTTTGAAGTATTTGTTTGATAAGAAAGATTCCAAACCTAGACTAATGAGATAGATCGTATTATTGCACGAATTTGATCTAGAAATCAAGGACAGAAAAGGATGTGAAAATGTGATTGCAGACCACCTGTTTAGGATTGAGAATGGTGATGCTAACTCATGTCGCCCCATTGTTGAGATGTTCCCTGATAAACAACTATATCAAGTGAAAGATAGTTTAACTTGGTTTGCTAACATAGTTAACTATCTTGCAGGACGACATTTGCCAACTAACATGACCACTTAACAGAGAAAGAGATTTATGCACAATGTCAAGTCTTACCATTGGGAGGACCCACTTTTATACAAGGTTTGTGCTGATAGTATGATAAGGAAGTATGTGCCTCAAGAAGAGGCAGTAAGTATTCTAAACTCATGACATGCCTCCCCTTATTGAGGTCATTTTGGACCCACTTCTATACATGTTTTTATTGGCCCTCTCTTTTTAAGGACTATTATACCTGTGTCAAATCATGTGATACCTGCCAACGTACTGGCAATATTTCTAGACAACATGAGCTTCCTATGAAACCTACTTTGGAAATGGAGCTCTTTGATGTCTGGGGTATTGACTTTATAGGGATTTTCCTACGTCTTCTGATACCTATATATTCTAGTTGCAGTTGATTATGTATCCAAGTGGGTAGAAGCCATAGCTACTAGGACCAATGATGCTTGCACTGTTTTAAAACTCTTGCATAAGAATATATTTACATGGTACACCTAGAGCTATTATTAGTGATGAGGGTTCTCACTTTTGCAATAAATTGTTTGAATCTATAATGCAAAAATATAATGTTAACAATAAAATTGCCACAGCTTATCATCCTCAAACTAATGGTCTTACTGAGTTATCAAATAGGGAAATCAAATAGGTTTTGGAAAAGACCGTCAAGATCAACCGGAAGGATTGGGCACTAAAGCTCGACGTTGCACTGTGGGCCTACCGTATAGCTTTCAAAATCTCAATAGGTACTTCACCGTACAGGTTGGTGTTTTGAAAAGTTTGTACTTACTGGTAAAGCTCGAGCATAGAGCTTATTGGGCCATCAAGAAGGTGAACAGGGACTTTGAGAAAGCCGGTGAGAAGTGCCTCTTGGAACTCAATAAGATGGAGGAGTTTCGTGCTCAAACTTATGAGAATACCAAACTTTACAAGGAGTGCACTGCTAGATGGCATGATAAGAAGATCACCCCACGAACCTTTCTTCTTGGACAAAGAGTTTTACTTTTCAATTCACGTTATGTTTGTTTCCAGGTAAGTTTAGGACACGTTGGTCGGGCCCCTTTGTCATTGTGAAGGTGTCCCCACATGGAGCCATGGAGTTACAAAGCAATGATGGAACAACCATCAAAGTGAATGGTCAACATTTGAAGCACTACATCAATGACGAAGAACGCCAAATTGAGAACCTTGCTTTCAATGAATGATCCGTTGGTTCGGTCTAGCTAAGAGACCTTAAAGCAAGCGCTTGTTGGGAGGCAATCCAATTTTATTGCTTTCTTTATTTTTCTTTTCAAATAATCATAGAGTTACTCATATGCTTTCTTGTTTTCCAAGATCTTGGTCCATCACAAAAAGTACTCCTTAACCCCAGCGTGTTTGGTGGCTTCCCGCTTGCGCCTAGGCTTGTTCGTTCTTTGTTTGATGCTCTTATGCATTGAGGACAATGCATGATTTTATGTTTGAGGTGAGAGTTGTCATTCGTACTTTTGTGTGTTTTCTTATTGATGAACAGAATTTGTCGCCCAATTTCGTGCCAAAAAAATTTTCCTAACTTACCCACAGTACTAGTGGAAGTCGGGTCAAACACAAGGAGCCCTCGAATTTGAAAGTTGAAAAGTTTTCAATTCAAGGTAACCAAAAGAGGGGGTTTGAAAAAGGTTGATTGCAAGAAAAAGTAAATTTCATGAAATTAAAATGCGGAAAGTAAAAAGAGTAAACATTCAATGGAAGAAGCTCTAGCTTGGGTTACACGGGATTTTCTTTGTTCAATGTTCTTATCATTGGTTCGTCATTACTAAATTCATTGAACCGAGCACCTAATCAACTCAACTGGAAATGCCAAAATTGAATTGCCCTAGTCGACAAATTAAATTTAAGCAAATCCATGAAAAGCATGCAAAATTTGACTAAACCTAACCGCGTTAAGTTCAAGGGAAAATTAGGAGAGACATGCAACTGGAAAGACCTATATTGAATGTCCTATCGATTTAATTCTAGGTTGATTAGAACAATGCGCATCACATCTTGATTTGTAAGCCAACCTAACCTATTGCTTCCTATGATTGAAATACAACAAATTGTCATGCATTGTAATAAACCAAAAGCAATAATCAAAATAAACACCAGCGTTACAAATTGATCATAAATCTTGAAAGCTCGGAATTAAATCATGCATATATGGAATTAAGTTCAAAACCTTAAAAGAAACATCAATTACAATGGAAAATCCCTAATACCCAAGCTAGAAAACGCTCCTTAGCCTTGATACATGCTTGTTCATCCCATTATTGTTCAAAGAAACTCTTCTCTAGATGAAAAGAAGCAAAATGCAGTGAAAAAACTCTAAAAACAGACTTGGGAGTCGGGCTGCTCTCGAGAAAAAGCGCCGCAGCGTTGAGGCTTCAAGGGAAATTTTGTCCTTTTGGAGTTCTATCTCTCGGTTGATGCCGTGGAACTCAAGAGTATGGAGTTCTAACACCCCTTTCTACCGGTTAAGTGCTCGAAACCTACAAAATAACATAATAGACACATTAAACAGCACAGTGATCCTAAGTTAAGCTGAGGAAGTTAACACACTTTAGGTGCTATCACTTATCTTGCTAGGCATGTTTGTGAGGTTTTAATGATCATATGCACGTTAACTTTTCCTGCTATGCATGTTTGTGAGGTTTTAATGATCACATGCTTAATGAAATTTCGAAATATTTTTTGAAAATTTTGGAGCTTTCAAAGATAATGGGAATGCTTTTATGGTTGTGTGCTTTGATGTTGATTGCCCATGATGAAATTTGAATTTGCATGATAGATGACTTATTGTGGAAATATGATAGCATTATCTTGAGTTAAATTCATTTAAGTCCTTCTTAAAATCTCGCATACTCTTGAGCATGTAGCCACTTTAATTTCAAATTTTTAATTGAAAAAAGATTAAGTTGGGTGTATTTAGTTGTCACTCTAAAAGGCCCCACTGGTTAGAGAGTTGAAATGCACGATAGTTTGTAATCTTAGACTAAGGAAAAAGAAAAGAGTATACATGGCTTTGAGAAAAAAGTGTACACAAAATATATAAGCTTTACATGCTTATCTTTTTAAACGTTAAATTTGTAATGAGTATGCATGTATGGGGTTAAAAAGAGTTGCTTTTGCTGTGATTAGTAAGGACGCCTAGGAATTGACTAGATACGAGTCCCTACAGTGAATGTGTGAAAGCTAGTGCCCTTAGGTAAAAGAATGCAAATTTTGGGGCCCATGAAAAATGTGATTGAATGGCACCTCAGTGGACATATTACTCGCTTGAAATGTGTGGATACTTGAAAATTGGTGCATGAGCTAGAGTAGGGGGAAAAGTAAGGAAGCTCGCTTAAGTCCCAATTTGAGTGTTAGCATTTTGAATTAAATGATGCTTGCACAAAGACACATGGGAGATAGCAAGATTTGGCCTTGAATGATTATACCAATATAGATATGCTTGCATGTTTGTAATTAAGCTCTTAAGTGCTATTCTACGAGACATGAGTCGTTAGCACACTTTTTATTTAAACTCCCTTTATTTAAATCTATTCTTTGCTCGGGACTAGCAAATCTCTAAGTTTGGGTTGGTGAAAGCGCTTGAAAAGTGCTTTTTATTCTCTTAAATTAAGGGAGTTTGTATTCGATTTCACTTGTTTACTAGTGGTTTTCAGGTCAATATAAGGGAAACAATAATCGAAAGCCAAAAAAACCGAACTCAACCAAAATCAAGTGAAAAAAAAGGAAAGAATCACAAAATTGCCAAAAACATGGTAGTGCCGCGTCACCAGCTCGGCACTGCCACGATGCTTTTTCCCGAGAGCATCAGTCAAGCATTGTAAGCAATGGCTTATAATACTAAGTGTTGGGACAAGGCAAGTGTAATGTGGCCATGCGTTGTTAGAGAAAAGTAGCCGAGAGTGGAAGAGTTAAGCATGGGCCAAGACTATACGTTGATGAAAGCAGAGAAGAGCATTGTTCTTTTGAGTGACCATGCGTTGAAGGTGAAAATCACGAAGAGTTATGAGCTGAAGTAGTCACTTGCGTTGGAAGAGAAATTGATCATTGGCTGGGAAGGAAATGTTTTTGAACTACCATGCGTTGGTAAGGTTGCATGTGTTAAGGTCTCCATGCGTTGGAGACGGATATAACTGATTGAGTTGTATGCGTCAAAGGTAGGAGGCGTTGAGGGCACCATGCGTTGAGGGTGGCTGTCTACTAAGGGTGTTGATAGTAGGCTGCGTTGAATGCCTTATCTTGAATTGAGAAAGGAAAACCCCGCGCGCCAGCCTGCATAAGAGAGTTAAGTCGGTAATATATATAGGTGAGTAAATTGAATATTTTATCATTTTTAGACATTTTCGAGAGCTTAAGTCCGTTCCATTTTTCAGACAAACTACAAGAAAAGAAGAAGAAAGTGTTCTTGTGGATTTCGGATAGCAGTCTACTCGTTTTGGTATTGAAATCTAAGCTGGAACAGCACATTATTTGTGGACACACAAGCTGGACAGTATCGAATGTTTGGAGTGAAACGAATCGAGGAGATCGAGTCAAAGACTGAAATTTTAAGGTTAGTAAGCTAACTCAATTCTAAACAACTTTTATGAAGGATGTTCGAGTTGAAATGGAATAGAAACATGTAAACTTTTAGCTGGTAATGACTGATAAGGAATTTCTGTGCAATCTGTAGTAGTGCGGAGAAATCTTGCAATATCTGATGAACAAATACAAGTTAAGCTACGAAAATTTGAAGTAAGCTAGAAAACATATTTCTCTACAAGTTTGTAGAAGGAAAGAAGTTCTAAATTTGGCTGAAAATATGACTTTTAATCGACAGAAGTGAGAACAAAAGAAAAGGAGGAAACTCTGTTGTCAGGTGTTGCTAGGAAGCTGATATCCCGGAGAATTGGAGATTGAGTAGCGAGACAAATCTCGCTGGTGGTATAGAAGAGCTTTTTGTCTCTCAAATCTCGCTGACTCTCACTAGGTATCGCTCGTCAGGTAAATCACGCTACTCTCGTTTATCCTAGTGTCGCTAGTATCGTGTACTATTGGTAGTATCGCTAGTAATTTCTCTGGAATGTGGGAGCTTTGTTAGTAGTCTTGCTTATTAAGTTTACTTTGGAAAAAGGGGAGGCTCGGTGATGAATCATGATTTGAGTTTAATTATGCAAACTAAAGGATTGAATAAAAGAAACGTAATGTAAGGAAAAATGTTTATTTCAGGCCAAGAGGAGATAAGAAAGGCGTATAATCCACTCAAAGCCTAGAAAGAGCTGTGAGTGACACTTTTCTTGATTCATGATTTCATTGTACATGTTAATTTGGTTTTTTTTCTAATTTATTTATGATTTTGTGATCAATCAATTTACAAGCATAGTTTGTGTTTTGTTAAACGGTATTGAAAAGTATATTTATGAAATGTTATTGAATTATGAATTGCCCTGTTTTCTCATAAAAGATTTGTATATGAACTGGTTTGTATAAAGTATTGCTTTCCTTAAAGAAAAAATGTTTTAGAGGAGACTCAGTGCTGATGGACATGGAGAAGGCACGTGAGTTTCCCCGGGACCTAGTACTGAAGGACATGGAGAAAGTACTTGGGCAGCCCGCCATATTCCTATGTGCACATAGAGGTTATATGCTGGTGCATTGAGTTTTGCTCTGTATTGAGCCTTATTGATCTTCGACGTTGGGGTGTTGAGTTTTGCTCCACCTCAACTAAGGAAAAGTATTGTAACCGTACTATTTTATTTACAAATTGTTGGAAAACCATGTATGATTTGATAAGGGCATTAAAACGTGATTTAATCAATAAAAATGAGATGGTTCTATGTTTTACTCATGTTGTCAGAAATTGTTTAAATCCTGATGATTTTCGAACTAAATTAGTCTGTTAAAAATTAGTCACTCGCTGGGTTGTTAGCTTATATTTTCAAGTTTTTCTTTCCCCTTTAGGTAGCAAGGACGTTCCTGGTGCTTTGCCTACTCCAACTCGCCCTGCTTAAGCTTCGGGTTTTCAGAATTTTGTCCTGTTTTGAAGTGTTGCATGTATGTAAAACCTTATATAGGTGGCATGTAAACCTAGTTGTACATTTACTGGAGTTGAAATATGGTTTTGTATAAGGGCTTTTCGAAATGAGTGTAAATTTGAATTATCGATGTGTACATAATTTCCTATATGTTACGGTTGAAATGTATTAAGGAGTGATATGTATATTGTGAACAGTACAGGATAAGTGTATAGAAATGTATGGTATGCGTCACAAGAAGGGTGATGTATACTGTCCTCACATCTCCTTTCAGGGTATGTAGGCGATCCGGGAGAGGGTGTGACAAGCATAGCCCAGCAACGTTGGCGCGGCATTGTGGCTTGGTGCCGAGGGAAAGTTTTAATGACACGCAGCACCGCGGCGCCACACTTTTATGTCAAACAATGTAGCGATGCCATTTACCAGCGCCGCAACACCAGATTTCCTTATTTGGAAAATCAACAATTTTGTAAAGAATTTTAGGCGGCCAACTCTATAAATTGGAGGGTTTTCAGCAACCCTAAGCACAAGAGAAAGAAGAGAAATCAGAAAAAAACACAATAGAGAGTCCCAAAGAGGGAGTTGGTTGCAGGAAGAGAGAAGAGAGTCCGAGAGAGAGTTTGGTGTCGTTCGAGTTCCCGACGTGAAGACTAAGGATATCTTGGTGATTCCTCCTCAATCAAAAGCTTCTTTATGGTAGAGTTTCCCTTTATTTACACATTTTCTATGCTGAAATTGGTTTTGAACATGTTGCCTAAAGCTATGAGTGGCTAAACTCTTTAGTTTTAGGGTATTGATGAATTGTTTATGACTTTATGTTGATACAGTAGATTATTCATGGTTTTGTTGTAATGAATATGCTTTTCATTGTTATTGTGTTTGATTCTTGTTGAATGGTCATGATTGAATGTTAGATTAGATGTATGGTTGAAATAATTGTATGTCTAATTGGATCTATAACAATGAATTGTTGTTAATCTATCATGTGAATAGTTAGGTTAACAAAGAAAATTTCTAAAGACTACTCCTAATGCCATGTTACTTATATTGATTTCAAGACATTAGTAATTAATTAGGTTGCATGAGAAAAGGTTGTTTTTTATAGAAAATAACTTGGATTTTTGTTTCTTGACTTAAGCATATGATTTGCAATAAAATCCATGAACCCTAGAATATTGCATAATGAATTAACACAAGGATTCAATAAACTAGAACTCTCTTTGACTCTTTTATTTGTCATTTACTTGCTTTCCTTTTTAGTTTTTCCTAAATCACAACATGAATTCGAATCCTCAAATAAAATTGATTCAATTCTAGAATAGCTAAATAACTTTAACCTTCACAATTGGATCCTCAGTGGAACGATATTCAAACTTAACCGTCTTATATTATAACTTGACATGTACACTTGTGGTAACATGGAAAGTGTGCATTAGTTGCAACACTGCTGAAGAATATTGTGACGCTCAAAGGTAGAATCGACTCTCTGGTTTTTCACCCGCTGCATTCTTTCTCAAATCTTCAAGTTACAGCTTAATTTTAACTCTATTGACTCTAATAAAATTACAGACTCTTCTCAGCTCATTAAAGCCCAAAAATAATTAGGCAATTACAACAATTATAACAATACAAAGCTCAATTAAATGCCAAAACCGAAAAATATCCATTTTAGCTCCCACAACAATCATCTCATGAATAAACACCAAGCTCAAATTAATGCAAATTAAGTGTTCTAAGCATGCTCTGATACCAATTGAAGGAGATTAAATCATGCAAGTGGAAGTAATTGGATCTAAAACACTCTACTTTGCTTTAATTTGAAAGAAAAAACATGCTAATTTTCAAAACAACCTTTATAGCATCAAACTCTTGCAAATTAGCCTTCAATTTGATCACGAATGGGATATAGACCATCATAAGTGTCTTCCTTGCTATCCTCTAATCTTAGAACTTGATTGTGGGATCAAATTGTGTGAGTAATTGAAGAAAAATTTGTGAATTGAGAAAGGTTGATAGCTTAGAACTTTGAGTGCTAAAACTAGCAAAATTCTAGAATCAAGCAACAAAAATCTCATTTAACACATCTCTTTTAAAGAGATTATCATGTAAAATGAGATTTAATTCCATGTTGACACCTAATTTTCACAATAATAAGTGGGATTAGTGTCAATTTGTGAAGAATACAACAAGTCTTCAAATGCATTAGTCATAAAATTAATTAAAATTAGGAAATTGGAAAATTCCACTAACTCAGGTCAACTTTTGACCTTTTGACTTCTAAAGTCAAAATTCAATTATTATTAATTCAAATAATTAATTATATATTTAATTTAATTATTTATAAAAAATAATATAAATAATTAATTATATATTTAATTAAATAATTTAATATCATAATATAAATCGCAATTTAAATATTCCCAATATGAATCTTTATTTATATACACAATATTTAAATCATATTTAAATATTTTTATCTCTCTCTATTGTTTAATTCGGAATTAAGCAATAAGTCGTTAAACTCTTTTAACGATTTACTCTTTAAATTGAATTCAAACAATTTAAATTCAATCATCACACTGTTCTAAGATTTGGTCCAATATGAACCAGTAAGGGGACCTAATGGACCTAATGGACCTACAAATCATGAGCTCCAACGACATAAGATTAACTGGTCAAACTCTCTAACCTAGTTAATCAAAATTCGTTAACTACCAAGACACTCTACTAAAGCCCAGTAGTTGCATTCTCTTCACTTTAGATATATTTCTGTCCACTTGATATAACCATGATTAGTAAGTTGATCCTTCACAAGTTGTTCATAATCACAGCTAGGTCAAAATTATCGTTTTACCCCTATGAGTACCTCTAGTTCCTTAAGTCCCATTGACCCTCTAATGAGCAATAGGCTTATGGTACAACCACTAAACCGAGTCCCTCTCGAACCAATGAGAGGGTGGTGCCTCTTGTTCAAGACTTGGAGTCCATACCTGAGGGAACAACCTATCTACTATTCTTAAAATGGTAAGAATGGATCCCATCTTGCACCCTCTATGTCCTAGCTATCTACCCGATCTTATTTCTGAAATGGGAGGTTTGTTGAGCATCGAAGTCAGGCTACCCTCACCTATGCAAATCTAATGATAATTCCAAATAAACAGGAGGTCATAGTTAGTTCAAGATTAAGATCGAGTTACCTAGGTCATTATATTTAAAATAGTTAGTTTTAACAGTAATCGAAGTTATAAAGTAAAACAAACTTTTCATGGTCCAGTCTTATACAAACTCATTACATAGGATGCCCTTACTTGAATGTCTCTACATAAATGATCCAAGATCACATCATTTGTATCAAATACAAAGTAGGCTACAGCCAATAATGTCTCTAGGTTAAGGTACCCAACCTTATTCAAATACTATAGATCGTTTTGGCTATTTACTCGAACTTGATCCACTTTTATGTCTCCATATAAAGTCCAATTAATCATACATAGCCAAGGGTTCTTCGTTTATTGGATTTTAGGGTTATTAATTCAACAATAATTTTATTGAATAAATATCAACAACTTTATTGAAAATAGAATTCAGATTTCTGTTTACAAACTACAAGTTTTAGGACATCCATCCCAACATGTAGATATACTTCTGTCCCTTTGATATAACTGTGATTAGTAAGTCGATCCTTCACAAGTTGTTCATAATTACAGGTAGGTCAAAATTACCGTTTTACCCCTGTAATTACATCTCGTTCCTTAAGTCCCACATATCGTCTAATGAACAATTGGTTTGTGGTCTAACCACCAAACCATGTCCCTCTTGGGCCAATGAGAGGGTGGGGCCCCTTGTTCAAGACTCAGAGTTAGCACATAAGGGAACAACTTCTTTACTAAGGTAGGAGTGAATTACATCTTGCATGACTATGTCCCCAATTATTTGTTTGATCTTATCCCTAAAATGGGGGGTTTATTGAATCGGCGAACTCGAGCCACTCTCACCCATGTAGATTGAAGGATAATCTTCAAACAAACAGGAGTTCATAGTTAGCTCAGGATTACTGAGTTAACTAGGTCTTCAGGTTGAAATAAGTAGTTTTAACAATAAACGATGTTATAAATAAAAGTGATTATTTCATGCTTCGATCTTATGCAAACTCATTGCGTAGGATGCCCCCACTCACATGTCTCTACATGAATGATATAGGACTTCATCGTTTGTATCAAATTCTATAGAACAATATAGGATTACATCGTTTGTATCAAATACTATCACATGTCGCATCCATAGTGTCCTTAGGATAAGGTACCCAACCTTATCCCTATATTATAGACCGTTTTGGCTATTACCTAAACTTGATCCACTTTTATGTCTACATATAAAGTCTAAGTATTGAACCTATAGCTAAGGGTTCTTGGTTTATTGGATTTAATAAATGAATTCATATATTCAATAACAACTTTACTCAATAAATCTCGATAACAACTTTATTTGAGAATAAGTTCCAAAATTTACAAACTACAAGTTTTAGGATATAAAACCCAACAACATATGCATCTATTCTCCCAGTAAGTATTTTAAACTAGGGGTTTCATTACTTAGACAAACTGAGGCTAAATCATTTCACCAAGTTTTAATTTGTTTGCCAAAGCATAACTCTTATATTTTGATAATTTCCATTAATGTGAAATTTTCCAAGTTTATTGAACTCTTTAATAAACTAGTCACATTGTGCTTTGATAGAAGTTTGACTACTTCAACTCCCAGGTCAGTTCCCAAGTAGAGGTGTTCCCTTACATTTAGCTTAAATACCCTAATCTTAGACAGAATGTAAATCCTACTTTCATTTATAACTACTAAACATAAGTACGTAGTATCGCTGTGAACTTATTTACTTGTTCTCCCTCTTGTAGATCAAAGGAAGAAGTAGAGGAAGCTGGAAGTAATTTTTGGTAAGTTGAATATTTAAGTCATTAAGAGGAAACCGAGTTAGAAGTTACTTCGAATATTAATTGGGACGTAAAAACGAATTTTCTTTTTGTTTTTCTTATTTTTTCTCCTAAATTAAAAAGAAAGAAAAATAAATGAAAGGAAAGGAAAGAAAAGAAAAAAGAAAACAAAAGAAAATTAATAAACAAATTAAAAAAAAAAAAAGGAAGAAAGAAATGAGATAGTGGGAGGAAGTTGGTGAGTTTTATTTTTAGATTGGGAAGTCACCGACTAGTTTTTCTTCCATTTCCAAGCTCAAACCAATTTTATTCTTCAGCTGGGCATCGAGGAGAGGTAGAAGAAGATATCAGGGGCAGATTCATGTAGGATTTTGGTCGGTTTCATGGTGAAATTGAAGCTGAAGCAGAAGGGTTGCTTGCTGTTGCGGCAATCTGAACAAGGTTTGTTGTTTGGTGAATATCAAGCAAAAGAGACAGAGTTTGAAGCTGAAAATTTGAGGTTAGTAAGTTAATTCAATTGTTAACAACTCTTGTGAAGATGATTGAGCTGAATATGAAGAGAAACATGTTACATTTTGGATGGAAGCAACTGATATAGATTTCTCGAGTCATCTAGAGCAGAGCCAAGTAAATTGGAAATATCTATCGAACGAAGAGGAGTTAAGCTCTGGAATTTTGAGGTAAGTTAGAAAACACATTTCTTTACAAGTTTGTAGAAGGAAGAAGTTCTAATTCAGGCTGGAAATGCAACTTTTAAAAATTAGAAAAGCGAACACAGCAGTAGTAGGAGCGAATCTCGCTGGAAAATTGGACGACACTGAGAACGTGGAGAAGCGAGAGTGAGACAAGTCTCGCTGGTCTCACTAGTGGATTTTGTCTCAGAAATCTCGCTGGTCTCGCGACTTTCGCTGATCTCGCTCGTCCACAGTCTCGCTGGTACTGCTGGTTTTTTGCTTGTTTTCGTTGGTTTAGTCTCGCTAATGGCTTGAATCTCGTACTTTAGTGAACTCTTAAATGAAATATAGCCTCGATTGAGCATTTCTTCATGGAATATAGTCACGGTGATAGTTTTCTTTATGGAGTTTGGTCTCGGTGATGAATAATATGAATGTCTAAGGCTTGTTTTCTGTCTAAAAAGGAATTTTAAGGAAATCTAACAAAGGGAAACGTATTATTCCTGGCTGAGAGGAGCAAGGAAAGGCATATAACCCACTAAGAGCCTAAGACGAGTTGTGAGTGATAATTTTATTTTTAAATGAGTTTACTTTAAACAAAGTTTTCATGATATATGATTATGTTTGGAAACATGTTTATATGTTTATGCTTTTCACGGGTTTTAATGTGCTGTGAGGATTATTTTCTTGAAGAAAATATGTGTTTCCATGTATGTGCGTATTATGTGTTTTACATTGGAAATCATTTGAAGCATGCTAGTTGTTAAACGAGTTTTAGGAAAAGCATGCTACTTATTAACCTATAATTTTATGAAAAGCATTAATGATTGTTAATGAGTTTGTGAAGATTTAAAATGTTATAAACTCGTGAATTTCTATTATGCTATTTTCAAAGCATGTTGTTTTTTTAATAATGTTTTTAAAAAGGCTCCCAATGCTGAAGGACACGGAGAAGGCATGTGGGTAGCTGGGATATAGAAACGGTTCCCAATGCTAAAGGACTTGGAGAAGGCATGTGGGTAACTTGAGTATCGAGATAGGACCCGGTACTGAAGGACTTGAGAAGGTATTCGGTTAACCTAATATATGATATCTATGTGCATATCTGTATGATAGACGCTGTTGTGTTGAGACTACTCCACACAGCTAAGGATATTGAACGTCAAGTGTGTCGAGATTTCTCCGCTCCAACTAAGGATGTTTTCGACGTTGAGTAGCATTGAGCTCCGCTCCGCCTTAACTAAGGAAAATGTGATTGAAATGTGTTGTACTTACATGGTTTTCCTTTAGAAATGATACGTCTGTGATTTGATAATGTTACCTAAGCATGATTTGTTTGGATACGGAAACAATTTATTACTGCTTAATTTTTTCATAACTTGATTATAGTTTCAATTTAATTATGAATCAAGGAAGGTTTTTACAAAACAAGTCACTCACTAGGCAACCTAGCTCATGCTTTCCTTGTTATTTTGTTTTTCAGGTAGCGAGCGAGTCCAGGGTGCTTAGCCTACACAGCAAGTCGTTTGGGCTCACCAGCAGTGTTTGGAATTTTGAGAATTGTAAACATTTCATCTTAAACCTATGTTGTACATATAAAGGTTAAGGGCGGAAGTTACTGAACTTGTGTAAATTAAAGGTTGAATATAAATCAATGTCTGTATGATAGTTTAACCTTGGTTATAGTTGGATGTTTAATTATTGTGTATATTTGCTTATTAGGTCTTGGTCAAGATATAAGGTTGGCAGTGGATGCCGTAAGAGGGTCCGTGTCTGCTGTCCTCACACTTTCTTCTGGGTTAAGAGTGTACTTAGGAGGGGTGTGTCACACCCCATCCCGAACTACCCTCCTGTAGCCCAAGACGAAGCATAAGGACAGAAGTCATCGACTTCCTGGTTGACTCCCACTATCAAACTTACTTTAGCTTTCCCATTTGACCACACTCCCTAGGACAATGATACCATTAATTCTTGACAAACCTCGACTTCGACCAGCAACGGGAACTGTCATGCTATCTGAAAAATGGAAAACATATGAAAGGATGAGCTAATAGCTCAGTGAGTAACGGTTTTGGAAATATTTTACTTTAACTATAAAACTGATCATAATATAAACATTGTCAACAATGCATTTAAAATATTGATTCAAATCATATTCTAGCAAAACATGCTCAAATGCTATTGTTAAATCATGCATGCTTATTTCAGAGAAAAATACTCAAAAATTTCGTTCGTTTCAAATCATTCTCCTTAGTTAAGGCGGAGCGGTGCTCTACGCTACTCAACGTCGAAAACATTTCATATCATTTTCCTTGGTTGAGGTGGAGTCGAGCTCTACGCTACTCAATGTCGAAAACATTTCATATCATTTACCTTAGTTAAGGCGGAGCCAAGCTCTACGCTACCCAACGTCGATTATCCTTAGCTGTGTGGAGTAATCTTAACACATCAGCATCTTATATTCCTCTATGTGCACATAGGTATTATAATCCAGGCTGCCCATATGCCTTTTTCAAGTCTTTGAGCATTGGGGTCCCATTTCCATATCCAGGTTACCCATTTGCCTTCTTCGAGTCCCTCAGCGTTGGGTACCTTTTCTATATTCCGGCTACCATTAGCCTTCTCCAAGTCTTTGAGCTTTGGGTGCCATTTCAAAGATTTTATAAAATACACAACATGTTTTGGAAACATCGTATCATAAATTCATAAGTTAAACATTTCCAAATCTTCCATAAAATCATATAATATCAAACAACATGCTTTTCAATAAACTCATTTCCAAATCTTCCATAAAAATCATATAATATCAAACAACATACTTTTTAATAAACTCATTTCCAAATCTTCCATAAAAATTATATAATATCAAACAGCATGCTTTTCTATAAACTCATTTCCAAATCTTCCATAAAATCATATAATATCAAACAACATGCTTAAATGTTTTTTAGATATAAACGCATGATATACATGCTGAAAACTCATAAATGCATAATCGTATTCCAAAACCATTGACATTAATCATAGAGAACACATTCATATTTTGAAAACATTAGTGTTACTCACAAGCTTAATAAGTGCTTAAGGGAAGTTCCCTTTCTTCCCTCTAATTAAGCCTTTCCCGAGCTTCTTGGACGTAGGGTTTTTAAGTCTGAAATGCAAAGCAACCTATTTTCCCTTCAGATAGCTCAGTTGAACGCAACTTTGAACCTTGAATGCAAAGCTAATCCCTTAAAAGCAAGGTATAGCCTTCCAATAAACTCTTCGGGCTTCACCCCTTGGACGCAATGTTCTATCTTAAACGCAGAGTTGATCTTGAACGCAGAGTTTATCTTGAACGCAGAGTTGATATCTTAAATGCAAAACAACTTGTTGAATGCAAGGTAGCTAGGTTGTTAGGAACACCTCATCTCTTGGCCGCAGACTTCCACTACGGACGCAAGGATTCCTCTTTTTTGCCTTTTCTCTCTTTTCTCTCAAGAACTCAGACTTAATGATCATTCTCTGCTTCTTTTCCCTCAAGATCCTATTTATAGCTTTAGGATAGAAGGCTTGTTATTCAACTTCTCTTCTCTTTTTGCCACTTGTTTGCCACCTGTCACGCTGCATGGCACATCCGACATGCAACCCGACACCTACTCCTTATAAAATGTTAAGTTTAAATGAAACCACGTAACCTTTATAAACTTATCTTATGCATTTGCCTTGTTCCGTAATACCAACTATGTAAGCAATACATCCTAACCTATACTTAAGTTATGAAAGATAGTAAATTTGGGTATGTGTAATGATAGGCATCGATAAGGAGCTATGCGTTGGAGACCAGCGAAGAGAACCATGCGTTGACAGTAAAAGTTAGGCGCCGAGGAAAATTTACAAGGGCGTGATGAATCATGCGGTTAACAGAGGCGCCTTGGTTAAAATATGAAATATGTTTAAGTGTTCAACAGAAACTCCCAAGAGATGCCATGCGTTGACGGGAGAAGTATACTTGTGCGTTAATGATGGTGGACCATGCGTCGAAGAAATCTTCTACTATGCGATGCGGTGACTGATGCTAATAGCATAGTGTGACGAAAGTATTGTGCTGCGCTAAGGAATGATCGAGAGTTGGCGATGAGATATCATGCGTCGAAGAGAAAAGAGTACCATGCATCAGGAAATGGTGTAACGCATGCATGAAAGGCGCCTGCGTCAAGTCTATGGCACTGCGTCTGGAACTTCAATGTGTGAATGGACTTGGGCAAATTCTTGGGCCGGCGTGAAGCTTCTAAACAAAGTAAGTCAGTTAACTAGGTTAAAGGATAAACCCGACCATTTAATTATTATTTTAACAAAGCCAGAGGATTAAAACGGTGTTATTTCATAGCTGAAGGGTCAAGGAGAGTGAGAGAAGAGGGAAACAGAGAAGAAAGTGAGGGTTTCCACCATTTTTGAAGGAGAGTGAGAGAGCAGAACACTTACCTGCTGTCGAACGTTTAGAGCGAGGGGCGGTATTTTAAGGATATCTCACCAACGAGGACGAGAATTTAGCTGAAATTTTGAGGTAAGCAAGTTAACTCATTTCTTAACAACTTTCATGAAAGGTACTTTCATTGATATAGCTTGAAATCATGCGAAAATCTAAAGAGAAGCTACTGATGCAGCTTTGCTGAGAAATCTGGGCAGTATGGAGGAAAGTCGTTATATCTGTTAAACGAGAAGGAGAAACTCCATGAAATTTTGAGCAAGAAGTGAAAGGAAAGAAGAAGATATCAAGCTGTCTTAGAAAACTTGGTGGAAACGGCAGGACAGCCTTGCTCTAAACGCAAGGGAGAGACAAGCCAGTGAAGAATTGGCCAAGTTTACCTCCTAAGGCCAAGAAGAGGTCGGGAAGGCGTATAACCCATTTGGGACAAAGGACAATTTGTGAGTGGTTTCTATTTTCTTGTGCGTAGTGATTTATGATATTGATATGTTATATGTTTGTGTTTGTAGTGTGCATACATGTTTCTTTGAGATGTCATGTGACTATGTGAATGTTTGAAAGGAAGTGATGATTATGTTAGGTATGAGAGCCCAATGCCGAGGGACTATAAGTGAAGGCATGTGGGAAGATGATATCATATACTCAGTGCTGAGGGACAAGATGTGAAGGCACTTGAGTGGAGAAAAATGGACTCCATAGCTGAGGAACCATAGGCGAAAGCATATGGAAGTCCAGTATGAGATGTGTGGCTTAGCACTGAGAGACCGTAGGTGAAGATGCTGAAATAATAAGAGTTTGAATGGTATGCCTAGGGACCAAAGGTGACGGCATACGGGACAGGTTAAAGGAACGAATGACAATGAATGATGATGCCGAGGGACTAAGGGTGAAGGCACAGAGAAGAGATGGCATGCAAAGTGATATGTTAGTGCCGAGGGAATATATATATGAAGGCACGGGAATGTTAAATGCCGAGGGACATGATGTGAAGGGATATGTATGTGATTATTGTTTGTATTGTTTGGATACGTGATACATATTCTTGCTTGTTAACCACTCACTGGGCCTAGGCTCACTCTTTGTTTTGCTTGTTTGTTGTTGATGCCTCAGGTAGCGAGCGTGATCCAAACGCCTAACTAGAAGAGAATCTCGTCTAGGCATAGAACTTTTGGTGTACCTCCTAGGGACTTGTAAATATTCTTTGTATTCCTACTTCTCGTATATACGCATGTCCATGAGAGAGAGTTGGTGTTTGTAAACTTAATCTTTTAGATAATGAAATTTCTTGTTGAAATGTGGACTTAGTACTATTAAGTGATTATAGTTTCCGCTGATTGGCATGACTGAGCTGTTAGGTTAGTGATAATTTAAATGTTCCTCGTGATATGTATGTGTGGTCTCACTCCTGAACCTAGGTTGTAGGATAATCTGGGTGAGGGTGTGACAAAATATGCATACAACTTCATGCCCCTATGCGTCCATCTACTTCTCCTTTTCAAGATTTAGCTTCTTCTTTATTCTCTTTCTTCCTCCTGGCCTTCTTACTTTTGACCAGGTTTCTCCCTCGCATATTACTATGCATCTATGCCTTAACCACATACTACCATACGTCTGTGCCTCTTATTATGCGTCGACCACTTCTTTTCTTATATCCATATCTTAACTACAAGCCCTTCTCTTGAGTGATAAACATCCAACTATGCTTGTTATTTTGTTAACCAAAATCATTTCAAGATCTTCCTTCATGCATTTGTACTTCATGCGTTTATCTCTACTTTGTTATGCGTCCATGACCGTCCTTCCATCTTTAAGAATCCCTTGATTGTCCCTCTAAGCGTTCTTGAGTTGTAATCCAAGATTATGCTTCCAACCTCTTCCTTATGCTTAGCCATTTTCTCAACCATAAATCCTAGCATACGTCCATCTCTAGCTTCTTTCCTTTAGGCTTACTTCTCAACCTTTTAAATTATCCAATTCTTCAACAAAATCTTCCTTGATGAAAGTCATGTGTTTACCTTAAATTTTAATAGCATCTTTCCTGATTTCACCTTGTGCATTTTATCCTTCTTTCCGAGACTTAAATTTCCTTCCAACGCACCACTACTCAAATTTAGTCCTCTTACTCATACGTCCTACTTAAGCCAAGCTTACATTTCCTTCCTTAATTACCTTCTATGCGTTTATCTCTTTCCCTCGAGGTCTCGGGTTTCCTTACAATACTTCAACACTTACCCATTTCCTTTTCCACAATGGTTACCCTTATCATGCGTTTTCTTAGTCTTGACCATGCGTCCAACATGGTCTCTTACTTACCAAATATGCGTCCAACTCAACGAACCTCTAGCTATGCTTTTAACTCTTTCCTTTAAGTTCAACGCATACTCATTCCTATTTTGGCAACATTTCTCGGCCAACTCCACAAACTTGTGATCCAATACCACCTCTCTTGTCTTACTTTTTTTTCCTTATAAGAAGTTCTCCAGCTAATAGGTTTAAAAAGTAGAGTGTGACAGGGTGTGACACATAACCTTCGTTAGATAGAGTTCCCTTATAGGCAACCTTTTATTATTTAGATTTTTTAATTTGACAATTTTAAACTATTTAAAATTAAATTTAAATATCTATTTTAATCTAATCTCATTAGTAAGCATGCAACTTACTTTATTCTAATCTAATTAGAATTTTAATAAATATAAATCAAAATTTTAAACTATATAAAAAATTGAATCCATTTTATTTTTATCTAAGTGAGATCCTAAATCTCACGAGGCAAACATGCAATATTTCTAATTCATTACAAAATAAAAAAATAACTAAAATTAATTAATTGTATCTTTATTTAAGCACGATCCTAATTTTGTTAGGCAAGCATGCAATATTTCTAATCTCATTACAAAAAATATAAAGATATACTAGAATTTTGAACAATTTAAAATTAAACTACACTTATCTTTATCTAAGCATGCAATCTTACTTCATTCTTCATTTAATTTCCTAATATAACAATTATATTTTAATTAAAGAAGAATCTCTACCTGAATCTCTACAAAATTTAAATATAACACTTATATTTAAAATTAAAGAGAATCTCTACAGACATGTAAATAGGAATTATCTAACAATTTAAATATAAAATTTATATTTAAATAAAAGAGAATCTTTATATGTATTTAATTAGGAATTATCATAATAATTTAAATATAAAATTTATATTTAAATAAAAGAGAATCTTTACATGTATTTAATTAGGAATTATCATAATAATTTAAATATAACAATTATACTTAAGTAAAATCCATGGCATGCGTAACCTATTGTAGGATTTTAATCTAAATGGTATATTTTATGCAACATTCAATTTAATTTAAAATATACATCACATGCATAATTAAATTAATTAAAGCAAAATAATTCATATCTTCTTCAAATGAAATAATTTATTTATTTGAATCTCATTCAAATAAATTAATTCTCCCTATTATAAAGTTATAATAAATTATATATTAATCATATCAAATACAATTAACATTTTTCCTCGAAATTTGAACACTTCAATTTTTTTCAATCATATTTGATCTTTGTTGGTATGTGGTGAGTTAGCAAGGGGATCTTAGGACAAGTAAGTCGATCATTAGACTCATAGTTGAGCTATTATGCACTATAGGACAAATTGTATCCATGGATATAATCAGTATAAGTAAGTCGATCTTTCATGAGTTGTTCATAGTTATAGTTGGGTCAAATGCCCGTTTTACCCCTGTAATTACCTCTTTTCCTTAAGTACCACTGGTTTCTCTAACGAACAATTTGTTTATGGTCTAACCATAAACTAAGTCCCTCTCAGGCTAGTGAGAGGGTGGAGCCCCTTGTTTAAGACCTGAAATCAGCACTTAAGAGAACTACTCATCTACTTACCCTATCTAGGAATGAGCGAATTCCATCTTGTAAAGTTAGGGGTGTGCAATGATTGGTCGAAGTCATTTTTTTGCCAAACTGCCACCCAACCAGCTAACCCACGAAGTTGAACACAACAAGCCTTTACCTCTAGCTCATAGTTCAATTGGACATGTAGGTTATATTTTTACAGGTTTCTCGTGTGGAACCATAAATAAAAGCCTTACTAGAACATAACTAAACAAAATTAGATACAATCAGTCCTAAAAAGGATATCGATACGCATACATTATCGCATGGAAAAACCTAGCTGAACCGAATGCCTGATGTGAACTTTTCATGTTACCGCAAGTGTATGGGTCAAGTTATAATATAAGATGGTGAAGTCTGAATATCGTTCCACTAAGGATCCAATTGTGAAAGTTAAAGTTACTTAGCTATTCTAGAATCAAATCAATTTTATTTGAGGATCGGAATTTAAGTTGTGATTTTGAAAAGCTTAAAAAGGAAGACAAGTAAATAAGAAACATAAGAATCAAAGAGAGTTTTAAGATAATGAATCCTTGTTTACATCATCATGCAATATTCTAAGATTCATGGATTTTATTGTAATTCATATACCTAAGTCTAGACTTAATTCCAAGTTATATTCTCTAAAAAAAAGCCCTACTCAAGTGATTACTAATTTCTTGAAACCAACACAAATTACATGGCATTAAGAGTAATCTTTAGCAACTTTTATTGTTAACTTAACTATTTTCATGATAGATTAACAACAATTCATTGTTATAGACCTAGTTAAACATACAATCTCTCAACCATACATCTAACCTGACATTCAAGGATGGTCAATCAACAAGAATTAAGCACAACAACAATGAAAAGCAAACTTATTACAACAAATCCATTAATAGTCTACAATATCTACATAATTTCATAAACAATTCATCAAAACCCAAAAACTAAAGAGTTTAGCCACTTTTAGCTTTAAGCAACATGTTCATAAACAAATTACGCATAGCAAGAGTGTAAGGAAAGGAAAACTCTACTAAGAAGAAGCCCTTGATTGAGGAGAAACCGCCAAGATGTCCTTCGGTCCTCATGTCGGGAAATCTCTCTCTCAAACTCTCCTCTCTTCCTTGCAGCCAACTCATTCTTTGAGACTCTTTTGGTGTGTAGATTGGTCCTTAGGGCTGGTAGGAACCATCCAATTTATAGAGTTGGCCACTCAAAATTATTTCCAAAAGTATATATATTCTTCAAATATGGAAAACTAATGCGCGACACTGACTAACATTGAAAGGTGGCGCTGTCGCGCCGTGCATCATGGAAACCTACCCTCGTCACCATGTCGTAGTGTCGCTATGGTGGCGCTGCGTTGAGGCAAAAGCTGCTCTCGAGAAAAAGCGCCATGGCAAAGCCGTACCGACGTTGCGTTGCTGGTCTGTATTTGGCAGATTTGGATTTTTCTCCTCTTTTTCACTGGATTCTGGCTCAGTTTTGATCTTTTGGCATTCACTTCTAATTTTCTTTATTTTGACCTAAAAACCACTAGCAAGCAAGTGAAATCTAATATAAACTCCCTTAATTTGAGAGAATAGAAAGCACTTTCAAGCGCTTTTCACCACCCCAAACTTAGAGATTTGCTAGTCTCAAGCAAAGAATAGAATCAAATAGATGGGGTTTAGATGAAGAACTGTGCAATCGACTCATGTCTCAGAGAATTGTATTTAAGAGCTTAAGTAGAAACATGCAAACATATCTTTATTATTAGAATCATTCAAGGCCAAATCTTGCTATCTCCCATGTGTTTGTGTGCAAGCCTCATTTAATTCAAAATGCTAAAAGTCAAATTGGGACTTAAGAGAGCTTCCTTAGTTTTTCCCCTACTTTAGCTCATGCACCAATCTTCAAGCTTCTACACATTTCAAGTGAGTAATATATCCACTAAGGTGCCATGCAATCATATATTTTTTTTCATGGGCCCTAAACTTGCATTCTTTTACCTAGGGGTACTAGCTTTCACACATTCACTGTAGGGACTTGTACCTAGTCAATTCCTAGGCGTCCTTACCGATCACAGCAAAGGCAACTCTTTTTACCCCCATCCATGCATACTCATTACAAGTTTAACATTTAAAAAGATAATCATGTAAAGCTCATGTATATTTTGTGTGCAATTCTTTTTTTTTCAAAAGCATGTATATTCTTTTCTTTTCCCTTAGTCTAAGATTATAAACTATCATGCATTTCTACTCTCTAACCGGGCCTTTCGGGGTGACAACCAAATACACCCAACTTAATCCTTTTTTCAATTAAAGATTCTAAATTAAAGTGACTACGTGCTCAAGAATATGGGAGATTTTAGGAGGGACTTAAATGAATTTAACTCAAGATAATACTATTCTATTTCAACAATAAGTCATCTATTATGCAAATTCGAAGCTCATCATGGGCAATCAACATCAAAACACCTATGTCACACCCCCTCCCAGATTTCCTTCCTAACCTAGGAGTAGGTGCAACTTACACACACACAAGTCATCTTATATCTTGAAACACAATTCAATACCTGATCCAATGTACAAAACTTTATGCTAGTGAAACATTACAAGGTAAACATAAGTTTTACATAAGGTTTCTCAGCTCATAATTTACCATAAATGTGTATTTGATCAGCATACAGTACAAAACCCACACTCGTTATGCCACAAGGATCATATATGACAAAATATGCACTTCGACTGAGTATTTACAACTATCCCAGAGAACTAAAACCAAGTAAGCCCAGACGAGAATCTTCTATAGGCTAGGCGTCCCGGACACGCTCGCTACCTGAAACGAACAACAATAAACAAGAAAGCGTGAGCATAAAGCCCAGTGAGCGACTAAATTATCAATTACAATTTAATCCTTGAGTTAATGTTGACCACAAAACTACTATATATCTTATTAGTACTGATTACTGGGTCACTAATGTCATTTAACAAGATAGCATAAATATCTTTCTAAGAAGCAGCGGAGCAGAGCTCAACGCTATTACCCTCATAATTCAATTCTTATTATCCATATATCCATACGCCTTCACATTTCGTCCCTCGGCGTTCCAACTCTCAAGTGCTTTCTCATATTGTCCCTCAGCACTGAGTTTCATTAATAATTCACTGCTCAAGTGCCTTCACTCATGGTCCCTCAGCACTGAGCCGTCATGTACTGATTTCCATATGCCTTCTCACAAGGTCCTTCGGCATTGGAAACTATCTCAATCAATTTCTCAAGTGCCTTCACTCATGGTCCCTCAGCACTATGCATCATATATCATATCCCCATAGGTCTTCCCACATGGTCCTTTGGCCATGGTTTGCATTTAGATAACACACATACAGGAGTACACATATGATCCTCATTTTCACTTGCACAATATTTAAAATAATCCTTGGATAAATTAGAAAGTCACTCACGATTTGTCTTAGGTCCCGAGTGGATTATATGCATTTCCGAGCTCTTCTTGGCCTGTAAAAACACATTTCTCACATTAGGTTTCCTTTGAACTCCTTTTTCATAATCATTAAGTATGCATATCAATAACTAGCGATACTCTATATCACTAGCGAGACTACCAGCGAAATTCACACTACTGAGTACTGCACTAGCGAAACCAGAGTGAACTAGACTAGCGATATCATCTTAAGGAGCGATACCTAGCGAGACTTTAGCGAGAGTTGTGAGACGCAGAGCTCCTTTGCATTTATCAGCGACACTTGTTCCGCTGCTCACTCTCCAGCTCTTTAGCGATACCACTGTCTAGCGACACTTGATATCACAATTTTCCTTCCTTCCCTTCAAACTCTTCTTGTATCCTACTAAAAACCATATTACAGCCAAAATTAAAACTTCCCTTCTTCTACAATCTTGTAAAGTAGTGAGTTTCCTAGCTGACCTCAAAATTTCCGACCATGAGTCGTCTTCGTTTGAGAATTATTCCCAAATAACTTCGGCTACCTTGATTTGCTTAGCAATTCAACTTCGCTTCCTTCTTCCTAGAGATCAACACATTTTTGTTCGGATTTAGCTTAAACATCCTTCATGGAAGTTGCTAAGAATTGACTCAACTTACTAACCTCAAAATTTCCGTTCCAGCTTCAACGTCCTCAGTTCACTCTCCTTCAAATACCGATTGGTGTCCAAATCTATCAATAACAATCAAGCTTCTGGTTCTAGCTTCAAAATCATGATGAAACTGATATGATTTCTACTCGAATTCGATATAAGCACCTTCTTCTACCTCTCCTCATTGTTTGTCTGCAAGATGGAGTTAATCTGAGTTCGAAAATATGTCAAAAAAGGCTTAATTATTCGATGCGCTCCTTTATATGTCAATATAAATCACCGACTTACCAGCTCTAACATCATCCTCCTTCTGGAATTAGCCAACGCAACTTTTCGTGCATGGCTTCGGCAACGCATAGTCTCAACTTACTATGCCACTGATTGCTCAATGCTGAATAGCCGATAACCGCATGGCCCTCTCGGCCACTTTTCTATGTCCGACGTATACCATCCTTCAACGCATAGCAATGCCAACTTCTAGCACATATTAGCCTTCAACGCATACTTCTACTAACGCATATTGCACCCTTCTCCCTTCACATATATTTTCATGCCGAGCTGCCCTCTTCAACGCATGCTTATCAGCGGCAACTCTTGTCAAGCTTAGATATACCCTCAACACATGGTCACTCATAACATAACCAACACTTAACCATTTTTACTCTCCCACAACTTGGCCAATTTTCTTTACTCGCCCGCTCCATAATTTCTTCTTACTTACCTTCTCTCAATAACAAGTACGGGGCTTACAACCTAACCAACAAAAAAAAAAATCCTATTAACCTTGAAAGCTCGAAAATTTTAAAAAATTTTCAAAATTTCATTAACATGCATGTGATCATTAAAACCTCACAAACATGCATAGAAGGATAAGCAAACACACAAAAGTACGAGTGATACCTCTCACCTCAAACTTAGAATCATGTATTGTCCCCAATGCATAAGAGCATCAAACAAAGAAGGAACAAGCCTGGGAGCAAGCGGGAAGCCTCCAAATAGGCATGGTGTAAGGAGTACTTTTGTGATGAACCAAGATCTTGAAAATTAATAAAGCATATGAGTTACTCAAAGATTATTGAAAATAAAAGTAAAAAGAAAAATCAAACTAAAGAAAGTAATGAAATTGGGTTTCCTCCCAACAAGCACTTGGTTTAACTTCTTCCAGCTAGAAAGGGCTCACACATCACGGCAGATCCCAAGGTGGTTTCTTCATTCCATGCTTAGATCACCTACAACTTCTAGTTTTCGCCCACATTGACAATCACAAACATATTCATTAATGTTTAATGGGTTGGTCAACAATTCATTGTCAAGTTGAACATCATCTTTTCTAATGTAATCAAGTATCATTCGGGAGTCATTGTTATAAAATTTGACTGGACTCACCACTTCATTTTTAACATGCGTCTCCATGATTTGTTCATACTTCATTTTAGGTTTTGGAGGCATGTAAGAAGAACTAGGAAAATTTTCACAACTATAAACATGCTTCATAGGATTTTTTAATGTAACATCAAGCATGCCATTAGTCTTACCACCCAAAGGCGGATCATCATGTATCGAGTTCTTATTAGAAGAGGGGGATGATGTTACCTTTGAGCTTGGCTCATGATGCTCATATCTTTTTACATCCAAATGTTTAAGGGCTTTCATCTTGCACATCAATGAGGACCCTTCCGGTGGCTAAGAAAGGTCTCCCAAAAATTATAGGTACTTCGGCGTCTTTCTCCATGTCTAGTATCACAAAGTCTGGCGGGAAGATAAACTTGCCCACCTTGACTAATATGTCCTCCACAATGCCGTAGGGATGAACAAATGATCGATCGACCAAAAAGCAAAAATATGGTAGTTCGTTGCACGTTTCCACCATTGAGCTTCCTAAACATGGATAAAGGCATTAAGTTAATAGAAGATAATATATCACAAAGCGCTTTTATAACCGAATTATTGCCTAAATGACAAGGGATAGAGAAACTCCCTAGATCTTTTAATTTGGAGGCAATTTTCTTTGTAGTGTCGCACTACATTCTTCGGTTAGTGCAACCGTTTCGAAATCTCCATACCTCTTCTTCTTAGTCAATACCTCCTTCATGAATTTGGCATACTTAAGCATTTGTTCTAATGCCTCTGCAAAAGGAAGGCTAATTTCCAACTTTTTGAATATGTCTAAGAATTTAGAAAATTGAGCATCAATCTTTTTCTTCTGAAATCTCTGAGGAAAAGGTGAAGTGTAAGGGATAAAAGAAGTTGAGTTAGAAGTACTCCCGATGTTTGACTTTGATTTCTCCTTTTCCTTAGGTACACTCTCTATTTATATTCGAGCATCCTCTATGATGGCTTCATCCTCTTCTTGTGGAAGGTCATCATCATCTATCATGATGTGCTTGTTCAACTTCTTGCCACTCATTAGGATTATGGCATTGCATTCCTCTTTGGGGTTCTTCTCCGGGCAACTTGGAAATTTACCTTTTTGCATTGTATAGAGAGATATGACCATTTGATGAAGTTGAACCTCCAAGTTTTGAATTGTCTTACCTTGGCTTTGAACGGTGCTTGCAATAGCTTGGATTGAATTCTCCATTGTGGTTGTCCTCGATCTTGACTCTTTGGCAAAGTCAAGCATTATGTCCTCTAATGATGATGTATTTGCATTCCCCACTCCAATAAATCTTTAAGGTGCTTGCAACACATTCTTGATGTTAGCATACGAGAAATTCTCATGATTTCTCAAGTTGGGATGATAGTGAGTTGGGAGTTGTTGTTGACCTCGGTATTGTTCTCTATCCATATAATTGGCCACCTCTAACTCACTTGTCTCTTGTTGATTTGCTATGGATGGTGGACTTGCTTGGGCTTGGCTTCCTTGAGAGAATTTAGATAAAGCATCAGTGAGAGAAGCCAATTGAGCTTTTAGAGAACTTACCTTGTCCATTTCATATCGTCCAGTAGCTTTTGGGATGATTGGAGAAGATTGTTGACATAGCCAATTCTACGATGTAGTGGCCAAGTCCTCTTGTATGGTATAGGCCTTTTGAGCATTCTTGGAGAAAATTGACCCTCCGACGGTTGCATCTAGAATGGATTTGGTTGAGCTTGACCACCCAAACTTAGAGATTTGCTAGTCTCGAGCAAAGAATAGAATCAAAATAATAGGGACTTTAGATGAACAAGTATGCAATCGACTCTTGTCTTAGAGAATAGCATTTAGAGTTTAAGTACAAACATGCAAGCATATCTATATTGTTATAGTCATTCAAGGCCAAATCTTGCTATCATATCTTTTTTTTTTTTTTATGGGCCCTAAACTTGCATTCTTTTACCTAGGGACACTAGCTTTCACACATTCACTGTAGGGACTCGTACCTAGTCAATTCCCAGGCGTCCTTACTGATCACAGCAAAGACAGCTCTTTTTACCCCCATCCATGCGTACTCATTACAAGTTAAACATTTAAAAAGATGGGAAAATAAAGCTCATATATTTTTTTGTGTACACTTTTTTCGTTTTTCAAAGGCATGTATACTCTTTTCTTTTTCCTTAGTCTAAGATTACAAACTCTCATGCATTTCTACTCTATAACCGGTGGGGCCTTTCGAAGTGACAACCAAATACACCCAACTTAATCCTTTTTTCAATTGAAGATTCTAAATTAAAGTGGTTACATGCTCAAGAATATAGAAGATGTTAAGAGAAACTTAAATGAATTAACTCAAGATAATGCTATTCTATTTCCACAATAAGTCATCTATTATGCAAATTTGAATCTCATCATGGGCAATCAACATTAAAGCACACAACCATAAAAAACATTCCCATTATCTTTAAAAGTTCCAAAATTTTTCAAAATTTTTCAAAATTTCACTAACATGCATAGAATCATTAAAACCTTCACTAACGTGCATAGTAGGATAAAAAAGCACACAAAAGTACAAGTGATACCTCCCACCCAAAATTTAGAATCATGCATTGTCCCCAATGCATAAAAACATCTAACAAAGAAAGAACAAGCCTGGGAGCAAGCGAGAAACCACCAGACAGGCTTGGTGTAAGGAGTACTTTATGTGATAAACCAAGATCCTGAAAGATGAGAAAACATATGAGTGACTCAAAGATTATTGAAAATAAATAAAAAGAAAGGTAAAGAAAGCAATAAAATTGGGTTGCTTCCCAACAAGCGATTGGTTTAACATCTTCTAGCTAGACGGGGCTCAGAAGGCACGACGGATCCCAAGGTGGTCTCTTCCTTCCATGCATTGGATCGCCTACAACTTTTAGTTTTTGCCCACATTGACACACACAAACATATTCATTAACATTTAGTGAGTTAGTCAACAAATCATTGTCAAGTTGGACATCATCTTTTCTAGTGTAGTCAAGTATCATTAAGGAGTCATCATTGTTAGATTTTACTGGACTCACCACTTCATTTTTAACATGTTTCTCCATGATCTATTGATAATTGATTATAGATTTGGAGACATGTAAGAAGAACTAGGAGAATTATCACAACTAGAAATATGCTTCATTGAATTTTCTAATTTAACATCAAGCATGCCAAAAATCTTACCATTCAAAGGAGCCTCATCATGCACCAAATTCTTACTAGAAGAGAGAGGCAATGTTACCTTTGTGCTTGGCTCATGATGCTCATACCTTTCCGCATCCGCATGCTTACGGACTTCATAGATGTCGAATGTTACCTCCTCATCGTTAAGGCGGAATGTGAGCTTTCCATCTTGCACATCGATGAAGGCCCTTCTAGTGGCCAAGAACGGTCACCCAAGGATTATAGGGACTTCGGCATCTTCCTCCATGTCTAGTATTACAAAGTCTGCTTAGAAGATAAACTTGCCTACCTTGACCAAGACGTCCTCCACCATGTCGTACGGATGAACAAATGATCGATCGGCCAAAAGCAAGGATATGGTAGTTGGTTGTACCTCTCCACCATTGAGCTTCTTAAACATGGATAAAGGCATTAAGTTAATAGAAGCTCCAAGATAACAAAGTGCTTTAGTAACCGAATTATTGCCTAAATGACAAAGGATAGAGAAACTCCCTAGTTCTTTTAATTTTGGGGGCAATTTTCTTTGTAATGTCGCACTACATTCTTCGGTTAGTGCAAATGTTTCATAATCTCCATACCTTTTATTCTTAGACAACACCTCCTTCATGAATTTGGCATAGGCATTTATTGTAATGTCTCTGCAAAAGGAAGGTTAATTTCCAACTTTTGGAATATGTATAAGAATTTAGAAAATTGTGCATCAATCTTTTTCTTTTGAAATCTCTGAGGAAAAGGTAAAGTGTTAGGGATAAAAGAAGTAGAGTTAGAAGTACTCCCTATGTTTGACTTTTGATTTCTCATTTTCCTTAGATGCATTCTCTTTTTGTGGAACATCCTCTATGATGGCTTCATCCTTTTCTTGTGGAGGCTCATTATCTTCCATCATGATTTGCTTGTTTAAATCTTTGCCACTCCTTAGGGTTATGGCATTACATTCCTCCTTGAGGTTCTTCTCCGAACAACTTGGTACCTTTTTACATTGTGTGGAGAGATGTGGCCATTTGACTAAGTTGAACCTCCAAGTTTTGAATTGTCTTACCTTGACTTTGAATGGTGCTTACTATAACTTGGATCAAATGCTCCAATGTGGTTGTCCTTGATCTTGACTCTTTGAAAAAGTCAAGCATTATGTCCTCCAATGATGATATCTTTGCATTCCCCACTCCATTGAATCCTTGAGGTGCTTGCAACACATTCTTGTTGTTAGCATATGAGAAGTTCTCATGATTCCTCAAGTTAGGATGATAGTGAGTTGGGAGTTGTTGTTGACCTCGATATTGTCCTCTATCCACATAATTGGCCACTTCTAACTCACTTGGCTTTTGTTGATTTGCCATGGCCGCAAGGGAAGCTATTGATGGTGGACTTGCTTGGGTTGGCTTCCTTGAAACAATTTAGATAAAGCATTAGTGAGAGAAGCCAATTGAGCTTTTAGGGAACTTACCTCATCCACCTTATATCGTCCAGTGACTTTTGGGATGATTGGAGAAGACCGTTTACATGGCCAATTGTACGATGTAGTGGCCAAGTTTTCTAGTATAGTATAAACCTCTTGAGCATTCTTTGAGAAAATTGACGCTCTGGCGGTTGCATCGAGAATGAATTTAGTTAAGCTTGACAATCCATTGTAGAAGAGTTGAATTTGCAACCAATCCAGGTAGCCATGTTGAGGGCACCTCCTTAAGAGATCCTTGTACCTCTCCTATGCCTTATATAGTTGTTTATCCTCAAGTTGGTGGAATGTTCCAATCTTCGTCCTTAGTCTTTGAGATTTAACCAGTAGAAAATATTTATTAAAGAAGACTTGAGATAAGATCTCTCACGTAGTGATACTATCTGGAGGGATGGTTTCCAACCAATCCTTAGCATGATCCTATAAAGAGAAAGGAAAAAGTCTTAATTTAGTAGCATCATTAGAAACACCATTCATCTTTACCGTTCCGCATATCTCTAAGAAAGACCGTAGGTGCTTGTAAGGATCTTCGTTAGTTCTTCCTCTAAAGGCTAGCTCTCTAGCCATTTGGATCAATGCCAGTTTTAACTCAAAGTTGTTGACATTAATGGCCATATTCATTATTTCGGGTTGATTTGCAGGTAATGTGGGTTGGAAGTACTCCCGGATTGCCTTTAGTATCTCCTCCGCCATCTCCTCGGTTTGATTGTGTTGAACCCTTAGGTTTCTTCTACACGTCCTTTCAATTTTGGGATCAAGAGAAAGAATGTTAGTATTATCACGAGGCACAGACCGACAAAATTATCAACCAAAATAATAATAATAATAATAATAATAAAATAAAAAATAATATACACCTCAAATTAAGATCTATCAATTCTAATGAATATTAAGTAACAAAAATCGTTCTTTGGATCCCCGGCAATGGCGCCAAAAACTTGATGCGCACTTTAAGTGTTAATTGCAAGTGTACGGGTCAAGTTATAATATAAGACAGTGAAGTCCGAATATCGTTCCACTAAAGATCCAATTGTCAAGGTTAAAGTAACTTAGCTATTTTAGAATTGAATCAATTTTATTTGAGAATTGGAATTACAGTGTGATTTTGGAAAATATAAACTAAATATGGAAAGTAATAAAGTACGAAACACAAGAATCAAAGAGAGTTCTAGGTAATGAATCCTTGTATAATTCATCATGCAATATTCTAGAGTTCATGGATTTTATTGTAATTCATATGCCTAAGTCTAGAAACTTAATTCCAAGTTATTGTCTCTAAAAAATAACCATTTCTCATGCAACTCAATTGATTACTGATCTCTTGAAACCAATACAAATTACATGGCATTAAGATTAGTCTTTAGCAACTTTCATTTTTAAACTAACTATTCTCATGATAGATGAACAACAATTCATTGTTATAAATCTAGTTAGATATACAATCTCTCAACCATACATCTAACCTAACATTTGAAGATGGTCAATCCACAAGAATTAAGCACAGTAACAATGAAAAGCATAATCATTACAACAAAACCATGAATATTCTATAATAACAACATGAATTTATAAACAATTCATCAAAACCCTAAAACTAAGGAGTTTGGCCACTCATAGCTTGAAGCAACATGCTCAAACAATATAAACAAAGAATGAGTGTAAAGAAAGAGAAACTCTACTACAAAGAGGCTCTTGATTGAGGCAGCACCATCACAATCTCCTTGGCTCTCATGTCGGAACTCGAACGGCACCATGACTCTTTTGAACTCTTTTCTTCTTCCATGTAGTTAACTCACTATTTGAGGCTCTTTTGGTGTTTATTTCGTGTGTAGGTTGATTTTTGTTTGTTGATTGATGATTAGGGCTGCTAGAAACCCCCCAATTTATAGAATTGGCCACCCAAAAAACCTTTCCAAAAATACAAGAATTTCATTGAAGGAATATTGGTGTCGCGGCGCTGCCAGATATGGAAAGACAGCCCTATTTTGGCAACTTTGTGGTTTTTCTTCTCTTTTTCACTATATTTTGGCTTGATTTTGATCTTTTGATCTTCTCTTCAAATTTTCCTTATTTGGACCTAAAAATCACTAGCACACAATTGAAATATAATATAAACTCCCTTAATTTGAGAGAATAGAAAGCACTTTTCAATCACTTTTCAACAATCCATTATAGAAGAGTTTAATTTGCAACCAATCCGAGTAGCCCTGTTGAGGGTACTTCCTCAAGAGATCCTTATACCTTTCCCAAGCCTTATAAAGTTGTTCATCCTCAACTTGGTGGAATGTTCCTATCTCCGTTCTTAGCCTTTGAGACTTAGCCGGTGGAAAATATTTGTTCAGAAAAGCTTGAGCAAAAATCTCCCATATAGTGATACTATTCGGAGGTACGGTTTCCAACCAATCCTTTGCTTGGTCCTATAAAGAGAAAGGAAAAAAAACTTAGTTTGATAGCATCATTAGAAACACCATTCATCTTTATCGTTCCGCATATCTCCAAGAAGGACTATAAGTGCTTGTAAGGATCTTCATTAGTTCTTCCTCTAAAGGCTAGCTCTCTAGTCATTTGAATCAACCCTAGTTTCAACTCAAAGTTGTTGCCATTAATGGGCACATTCATTATGCCGGGTTGATTTGTCAGTAATGTCGGTTGAAAGTACTCCTCAATTGCCTTTGGTATCTCCTCCGCCATCTCCCATGTTTGATTGTGTTGAGCCCTTAGATTTCTTTTATAAGTCCTATCAATCTCGAGATCAAGATGGAGGATGTTAGTATGATCACAAGGCATAAATCGATAAAACTATCAACCTAATAATATACACCTCAAATTAAGATCTATCAATTCTAATGAATATTAAGCAAATAAAACAGTTCTTTGGATCCTCGACAATGGTGTCAAAAACTTAATGTGCACTTTTCGTGTTAACCGCAAGTGTACGAAGTTATAATATAAGACGGTAAAGTTTGAATATCGTTCCTCTGAGGATCCAACTGTGAAGGTTAAAGTTACTTAACTATTTTAGAATCAAATCAATTTTATTTGAGGATTGGAATTTAAGTTGTGATTTTGTAAAGCTTAAAAAGGAAAACAAGTAAATAAGAAACACAAGAGTCAAAAAGAGTTTTAGGGTAATGAATCCTTGTTTACTTCATCATGCAATATTCTAGGGTTCATGGATTTCATTGTAATTCATATGCTTGAGTCTAGAAACCTTTTCTCATGCAACTCAATTGATTACCAATTTCTTGAAACGAATACAAATTACATGACATTAAGAGTAGTCTTTAGCAACTTTTATTGTTAACCTAACTATTTTCATGATATATTAACAACAATTCATTGTTATAGATCTAGTTAGACATACAATCTCTCAACCATACATCTAACCTAACATTCAAGGATGGTTAATCAACAAGAATTAAGCACAGTAACAATGAAAAACATACTCATTACAACAAATTCATGAATAGTCTACAATATCAACATAATTTCATAAACAATTCATCAAAAACCTAAAACTAAAGAATTTAGCCACTCATAGCTTTAAGCAACATGTTCATAAAAAGATTAAGCATAGAAAGAGTGTAAAGAAAGGAAAACTCTACTAGGAAGAAGCCCTTGATTGAGGAGGAACCCCCAAGATGTCCTTCGGTCTTCACGTTAGGAACTCGAACGACACCAAACTCTCTCTCTCGAACTATCATCTCTTCCTTGCAGCCAACTAACTTTTTTAGACTCTTTTGATGTGTAGATTGGTCCTTAGGGCTATTGAAAATCCTCCAATTTATAGAGTTGGCTACCCAAAATTCTTTCCAAAAGTACATATTCTTCAAATATGGAAAACTGGTGCCGCAACCCTGGTCAATGGCATTGTGGCGCTAACCGACATTGAAAGGTGGTGCCGCCGCGCTGTGTGGCATAGAAACCTACCCTCGGTGCCGTGCCGCAGCGTCAAGACGGTGGTCCTGTGTTAAGGCTGAAGTTGCTCTCGGGGAAAAAGCGTCACGATGTTGCCCTCTTTTTGGCAGATTTGGATTTTTCTTCTCTTTTTCATTGGATTCTGGCTCGATTTTGATCTTTTGGCTGTCACTTTTAATTTTCTTTATTTTGACCTAAAAACCACTAGCAAACAAGTGAAATCTAATATAAACTCCCTTAATTTGAGAGAATAGAAAGCACTCTTCAAGCGTTTTTTAATGCCAAATCAACTGTAGTGGGTTTAATAAATGTTCAAACCGATCTCGACTATCAAGGAGTGAAAATCAGCTTTCAGTCGATCAGTCGATCTGTTTAGGTTGGTTTTCTTCTTTAAACTTTTGGAAAAGCAATGTCGCTTTGAAAATTATTTTAAACCGACACCGACCAAGTCCTTCTTCTTTTTCGATCGACCGCTTTCGGTTTGCTTGGTTTTGGTCAATCAGCTTGGTTTTTTAATCTATCATGCTCACCCCTATGTAAAGTTATGTTCCCAGCTCCCCATTTAATCAAGTCCCTAAAATGGTAGGCTTATTGAGTCGGCAACTTGAGCCACTCTCACCCATGCAAATCAAAGGACCGACCTTACAGATAGGAGTTCATAAGGCACTTAGGATTAAGATCGAATCGCACATGATCATCTTATGAAATATTAATATCATCAATTAATGGATTTACAAAGAGAGATTAAATATTTCACTGTCCAATCTTATACAAATACTTTGTATGGGATACCCTCAGTCACATGTATCCACATGAACGATTTGGATCAAATCATTTGTAATTATTACAAAGTGGATCGTATCCATAGTGTCACGAGGATAAGACACCCAACCTTATCCATATGCTATAGACCTTTAGGTTATTTCTTGAACATGATTCACCCGTATGTCAACTACATGCATATTCAAGACTTTATGCAATAACCTTGGATTTTTCTATTAATGTATAAATTAATATTGAATAATTAGTAATTAAATTAATTAACTAATTAATTATGAGGTTGTAGGGCACAAATCCCAACATTATTCACATAGAGATAGATCGTGTTGAAGTAATAACCTAAAAGGTCTATAGTATATGAATGAGTTTGGGTACCTTATCATGGTAACACTATGGATGCGACCTACTTTGTAAATGTTACAAATGATTTTATCCAAATCGTTCATGCAAAGACATGAAAATGGGGCTATCCTATATAATGAATTTATATAAGACCAGACTACAAAATATATAATATCTCTTTGTAACACGTGGATTGAAGAAATTAATATTTCAAATAATGACCATATGTAACTAAATCTCAATCCTAAGTGAGTTAAAGACTCCTGTCTGTAAGGGATTGTCCTTTCATTCGTACGGGTGAGAGTGGTCTAAGTCGCCGACTCAATATGCCTACCATTTTGGGAAGGAGTCTTAATGACGATGACAGACGAAATTTGTCGCCCAATTCTGTGCCAAATAAATTTTCCTAACTTGACCCACAGTAGGAGTGGTAAGCCAGGTTGAACACAAGGAGCCCTTAAATTCCAAAGTTTGGCAGTTCACAATTCAAGGTAACCGAAGGGGGTTTGTGATGGTTGGTTGCAAGAAACTTAAATCACATAAAAGTAAATTGTGCAAATTTAAAAGAAGTTAAAACTCAACTGGAGAAAGCTCTAGCTTGGGTTACATGGGATTTCCTTTGTTCGATGTTCTTACTCATTGGTTCGTCATTACTAAATTCATTGAAGCTAGCACCTAATCAATTCAATTAGAAAGACTAGAATTGAATTGTCCTAGTCAACAAGTTAAACTTAAGGCAAATCGATGAAAAGTATGCAAAATTTGACTAAACCTAACCACATTAAGTTCAAAGGAAAATTAGGCAGAACATTCAACTGGATAGACCTGGATTGAATGTCCTGTCGATTTAATCCTAGGTTAATTAGAGCAATACACATCACCATCTACATTTGCAAGCTAACCTAACCTATTGCTTCCTATGATTAACATGCAACAAATTGTCACGAATTGTAATACAATCAAAACAATAATCAAAATAAACACTAGCGTTACGAATTGATCGTAATTCTGGAAAAGCTCGGGGATTAAATCATGCATACACTTGAATCAAGTTCAAAACCTCAAAAGAACATCAATTACAAGGAAAATCCCTAATACCCAAGCAAGAACAACATTACCTTAGCCAATAATCGGCGATTATTGGGTTCAAGTTCATAGGTATCAAAAGAAGAAAAGAGGAGAGAATAGAGCCAAAAGTTGGCTGGTAGGATGATCTAAAACCTAGAAATCGAAGGTTTTATTTTAAAGAAACCGATGGAGCGCTGCGGTGCTGACGCTAATCGATACGCGTAATCCTTACGGAGCACCGCGGCGCTTGCTACGTTTTGCCAACCGGAGCTCTCGAGAAGAGGTATTTTGGTCATTTTCGAGTTCTATTTCCCGGTTGATGCTGTGGAACTTCTTTTTGGTTCGTTTTAGCCCGATTTTATTGCTAACACCCCGTTCTACTTGTTAAGTGCTCGAAACCTACAAAATAACATAATAGACACATAAAATAGCACAACGATCTTGAGTTAAGCTAAGGAAGATAGCACATTTTAGGTGCTATCAGAGGAGTTGGGAACATAGCTACACAAGATGGCTCCAAGACTTGAACAATGAGGCTCCACCCTCTCACTGGCCTGAGAGAGACTTAATTTGTGGTTGGATCATAAAAAAATTATTCATGAGAGAATTAGTGGTACTTAAGAAGTAAGAGGTAATTACAAGGGTAAAATGGTAATTTGACCCAACTATAATTATGAAATACTTGTGAATGATTGACTTACATATAATGATTATATTCATTGACTCAAAAATATTCTATAGTGCGAAGAGTGCAGCTATGGGTCTTTAATGGAGCAACCCACAGTTAATGAATGGTTGTTAATGTAATTAAACAGTTTAATTAATTAATCTCGAATCATTGGAACTTTTAATCTATAGGTCCATTAGGTCCTCCTGATAGCTAACAACAGGTAAAACAGGGATAATTGGTTTTAAAAGAATTTGAAATGTTCAAATTTATTAAGGGGATTTATGTTAATTGTATATAATACAATCAATATAATGTATATAGATACATTATAATATAAAATTAATTTTGAGTGAGATCCAAATTTAAAGTATATAATATGAGAGTATTAATTGTCACAACCCCTCCCAAGTTTACCTGCATAACCTGAAAGGAGACGTGAGGACAGTATACATCACCCCTCTTGTGACACATACCATCCATTCCTTCACACACATTCTACACTGTTCACAATATAATCCCCACATTCTAAGACATTTTAATAATCACTTATAGAAAAGTATATACAAGCCAAAAACGAAATTTCTCAACTCTTTTACATGTCCTTACACAACCCATAGTTCAACCCCTGGTAATTGTACATACATATCTACATGCCACCTAATTAAGGTTTAACATACAAATAACACTTCAACAAGTCAGACTTTTCGGAGACTCGAAGCTTAAGCAGGGCGAGTGGGAGTAGGCAAAGCACCAGAAACGTCCTTGCTACTTGGAGGGGAAAGAAAAACATTGAAAACATGAGCTAAAGGCCCAGTGAGTGACAATGTTAACAAACCTTTTTAGTTCGGAAATCATCAGTAGTAAAACTGAGTTCAACATCAACATAAAACATGCAATCACTTTAAATGCATTAGTTAAAACAACTTAATTGCCCTTATCAATTCATACATGATTTTTAAACAAATCATAAGGAAACAGTTTAGATACAATATTTTTCCCTTAGTTGAAGTGGAGCAAAACTCAACACCTCAACGTCGAAAACATATAAGGCTCGATGCGGAGCAAAACTCAACGCACCAGTATATAACCTCCATGTGCACATAGGAATATGGCGGGTTGCCCAAGTACCTTCTCATGTCCTTGAGTATTGGGTCCCGGGGAAACTCACATGCTTTATTAGCATTGAGCCTCCTCTAAAACATTTTATAGGCGGGTTGCCCAAGTACTGGGTCCCGGGGAAACTCACATGTCTTACTAGCATTGAGTCTCCTCTAAAACATTTTCCTTTTTAGAAGCAACATTTTATACAAATCGTTCATATGCAAATCGTTCATAAGAATACAGGGCAATTATTATATCAATAACATTTCATAAACATGCTTTTCAATAGCTTTAAGAACATAACGTATGCCTCATAAATCATTTAATCACAAATTCACATTTCATTGAAAAACCGAACTATCATGTTCAACAAAATCGTTTTAAAGTAAAAGAAGTGTCACTCATAATTCTTTCTAGGCCTTGAGTGGATTATACGCTTTTCCTATTTCCTCTTGGCCTAAAATAGATATTTTCCCTTGTTATACTTTTTTTCCATTCATCAAAACATAAACAGTAACTCATTACACGCACAATGTTTGTAACTCGTCACGCAGTTAGGCTCTCATAGGTTTATCCTCAAACTTAACACTAAAGTTTTAGCTACTAATTGTTTCTTACCCTTCTGTTATACCTTGATTCTAGGGATACTTATGTGCAGTTTACTCCTGCTGTTATATCCACGTTGAGCTCTAACTACTCCTTAACAAAGCTGACTGCTACAGCCTTGATTTCTCTGCTTAATCCCTGCTAAAAACGCATTTCCAGCCCATTTTAAGACTTCTTCCCTTCTACAAACTTGTAAAGAATTAAGTCCACAGCTTACCTCAAAATCTCAAGGCTTAACTCTTTTTCGTTCTCCAGTTATGCCAAAATCACTCCGCATTGCTCCGGATTGCATAGCACTTCTGTAGTTGCTACTTTTACCTAAAAATTCATGTGATTAACTTCAATTTCAGCTTAACCATCCTTCGTAAGACTTGTTAGGAATTATGTTAACTTACTAACCTCAAAATTTCAGCCCCAAACTCGGCTACCTTGAGTCGTTCTACTCCAAACACCAACCACTGTTCAGTCTATGCATCTGCAATCAGTCTCCTGTTCCAGTTTTGATTTGAGCACCAAAACAAGTGAAATTCCGTCCAAAAACTAAAAGAACACCTTCCTCTTCATTCTCTGGTGGTTTCTCTGAAAGATGGAACCGACTTAAGTTCACAAAATGTCTGAAAGTAATTAAACTCACCTATATATATACTGCCGACTTATCCCTCACAAGTACCGAGATGATAATGCCGACTTACCCCTCACCCGTAGGCTGGCGCTGGTCTTTCCTTCGACGCAAGGCACTCATGTCTATGTTCTCCGCCAGCGTCTTCAGCAACTAGCCATTCTCAGCACATGGTGTTCTCGGCGCCTCCTACTTTCGACGCAAACAACATAGTCATTCACACTACTAGCTTCATCGCATCAGGACCGTTCTGTCTTGGGCGTAATGTGATTTCAGCGCATGGCTGTCATCGACGCATGGTGACTTCAAGGCATGGCTGTCATCGACGCATGGTGACTTCAAGGCATGGCTATCTTCGACGCATGGTGACTTCAACGCATGGTTCAAGCGTATTCTTTTCCCTCCAATAATCACCTATCCTTCGATGCGACGACTACTTCATCTCACAACCCTTCTTGATTAAATCAACAACGCATGGTTCCTCAAATAACTCAACTTCCTGCTACTTTCACCAACGCATGGTCTTGGCCAACACTTAACTAAAATTTTGCTCTACTTCTTGGCTACTTCTCGGCTATTCTTCTTCAAATAACGCATAACCTCAATCACATTGCTCTCCCCAACACTTGGTATTAGAAGTCAGTGCTTACATTAATATTTGAATAAGATCTAAATATTAAAATAATATGAATTAGGTTCATATTAAAACTATAAGTTGTAAGAGATCAATATTTGAATATGATTCATCTTTGTATATATATAATTTAATTAATTTGATTAATTAAATATTTGATTTGATTTAATTGACATATTAAAATTAGTGTAATAAATTATTTAAATATTGTTTAGGATCCTTTTGGATACTTAATTCAAAGATAATTGAGAGAGATTAAGCGAAACTTACATAATTTTTGTTCAAAGTCGATTCCAATTACTTGTTTGCATATGTTTATTATAATTCTAGAAATTCATTTGAAATATTAATAATTTCTTTAGCTTATATTTAGTCATTTAAATATGAGAAGGGAAGAATGGGAATACATATAACATTAACTAACTTAATAAGAATGTATATTAAGTGGATGTATGATCTTTTTTAAGGGAATTGAATCTCGGCAGAAGCATTGACCCCGTTCTTTGATTTTTTTTTTATAGAATTAAAAATACAAATAATTTAAAAAAGGTTAAGCAACATACCTTTGTCGATCCATAATTTCAGCAAAATCTTCTCCTCGAACTGATAATCTTCTCTTTGTAGTCTTATTTTTCTAAGAGATCTTACTTGCTATGACTTTGGCAAGGATCCCGTTTGTGGGAACCACTTCTTGAAAGAATAGGGGAATAAGAAGAATAATTTTTCTAAGAAAATTGGGAAAATTTCTAGGAGAGTTTTAGAGTAATCGTAAAGATTATTCTTGTAGAGGGAGTGTGTTCTATGAAGGCTTCTAAGGACCCTATTTATAGAACTCGTATTATTCCTAATTCAATTAGGATAACCCCTCTGCAAAGATGTTAAATTAAATATTTAATAATATTTAATATTAATAAATATCTACCCAAATAATATCTCATATTAAATGGTTTAAAATATTTATCTTCTTTAGAATCTTTAATTTGAATCTCATCCAAATTAAATAATTAATTATTTGAATTAATTTCAAATTAATTAATTAATTCTCCCTCTATTTATTTATATGGATTTTATCCAAATAAACAATTAATTATTTGAATCATATTTAAATAAATTAATTCTCCATATTATAATCTTATTCAAATAAACTTTATAATGAATCATGTAATTAATTGTGTCCAGTACAATTAATATTTTCCCTCATAAATTTATACATTTCAAATTTTTCTTTCAACATATTCTTGTTGGTCTGTGGTGAGCTAGTACGTGGACCTTATGGACCTACAGATTATAAGGTCCAATAATCTAAGATTAATTAATTAAACTCTTTAATTAAATTAATATTCATTCATTAAATACATTGTAAACCACTATAGACCCGTAGTTGAACTCTTATGCACAAGTTGTCTCCATGGATATAATCAGTGTAAGCAAGTTGATCCTTCACGAGCTATTCGTAACTATAATTGGGTCAAAATGTTCGTTTTACCCCTGTAATTACATATTTTCCTTAAGTACTAGTGATTCTTCTAATGAACAATTTGTTTATGGTTCAACAATAAACTAAGTCCCTATCAAGCCAGTGAAAACGTGCAGCCCCTTATTCAAGACCCAAAATCTGAAGGGAATTGAATCCTGGCGAAAGCGTGTGATCGCATTCTTTGATTTATTGAAAGAATTAAAAATACAAAAAGTAGAGAAAATGTTAAGCATCATACCTTTGCCAATCTATAATTCTTTAGTCTTCTTTTTATAGTTTTCCTTTTCCAAGAGATCTTCTTCGCTATAACTCTGGCAAGGATCTGATTTGTGGGAACTACTTCTTTGAAAGAATGGGAAGAAGAATTTTCTTAGAATTTTTCTAAGAAAATTGAGAGAATTAGTAGAGGAAGATTTTTAGAGCAATCGTAGAGATTATTCTCTTAGAGCGTGTGATCTTCAGGCTCCCAAGGGTCCTATTTATAGAGCTCTATGGGTTACTCCTAATCCAATTAAGATAAACCCTCTACAGAGCTTTTAAATCAAATATTTAATAATATCCAATATTAATAAATATCTACCCAAATAATATCTCATATTAAATTGTTTAAAATATTTAAATCTTATTTAATATTTATTATCTATAGAATCTTTGATTTTGATCTCATCCAAATTAAATAATTAATTATTTGAATCCAATTCAAATCAATTAATTAATTCTCCCTCTATTTATTTTTTGTAGAATCTTTAATTTGAATCTCATTCAAATTAAATAATTAATTATTTGAATCCAATTTTAATTAATTAATTAATTCTCCCTCTATTTATTTTATGGATTTTATCCAAATAAATAATTAGTTATTTGAATTATATTCAAATAAATTAATTCTTCATATTATAAAGTTGTAATTTGAATCACATTCAAATAAAATTTATAATAAATCATGCAATTAATTGTATCTAATACATTTAATATTTTCGTTCATAAATTTGAACATTTCAAATTTTTCTTTCAATATAGTTGATCCTTGTTGGTCTATGGTGAGCTAGCAAGGGGATCTCGTGGGCCTATAGATCAGAAGCTCCAACGATATGAGATTAATCGGCTAAACTCATTAGTCACATTAATCAATATTCGTCAACTATGGGTACACTTCACTAAAGACCCACAACTGCACTCTTCTCACTACATATATATTTCTGTGTTCATAGATATAGAACAATAATAGTAAATTAGTCCTTCACAAGTGTTCATAACACCGGCTGGGTCAAATTACCATTTTACCCCTGGGTTACTTCTAAATCCTTAATTACCAGTGCTCCTCTAATGGACAACCTGTTTATGGTCCAACCATTAAACAAAAACCTCTCTCAGGCTAGTGAGAGGGTAGGGCCCTTTGTTCAAGTCTCGGAACACTTATCTACTTATCTAAAAAAGGGAATGAGTGAATTCCATCTTTGTATGATTATGTCCTCAGCTTTCTACTCGGTCTTATCCCTAAGATGGTAGGCATATTGAGTCGGCAAACGACCAATCAGGAAAGTCTCTCTTGGATAGAGCTCATAATATACTTAGGATTAAGACTAAGTTGCCTAGGTCATCCTATTGAAATAGAAACCTAACTAGTCAACGAAGTTACACCTAGTGATTACTATTTCGTGGTCTGGTCTTATGCAAACTCATAGCATAGGATACTCCCACTCGCATGTCACCTACACGAACGCGTTAGATCATTGCGTTTGAATCAATTACAAAATGGGTCATATCCATAGTGTAACTAGGATAAGGTACCCAGCCTTATCCCTATACTATAAACCCTTTATACTGTATCTTGAACATTGATCTCCATATTCTCCACATACAGTTCAAGACTCATAAAACAACCTACGATGTTAGTTTATTAGATTTAGGGTTATTAAGACAAAACAAACAAAAATAATCAATAACGCTTATTGAAGTAACACATCAATAACTCTTTATTAATGATTTAATTATGCTCAAATTATCACATTTACAATCTACGAGTTTTAGGGCATAAAAACCAACAAAATCAACACTTAAGAGAACTACTTTTCTACTTACCTTATTTAGGAATGAGCGAATTTCATCTTGTGAACTTATGTTCCTAGCTCCTCATTTAGTCAAGTCCTAAAATCGTAGAGTATTTAAGGAAACTAGGGGGAAAAAACTAGGGGAATGTAAAGGAAAAGTGGAGCACAAGTGAGTTACAAAAAATTGATGCAAAATTTCTAGGCTTGTGGAGTTAGTAAACATTTTGATTATTTAAGGAGACACATGTGTTTGACAAAGGATGAAGGAGGAAAGTATCTTGTGTACACTTGAGTTTTGAAAAGAGAATAAGTCACAAATGAGTTTGGGAGAAAACCACGATAGGTGATTTTTCCAAATGTTGGATGACAAGGAGACAAATATGTTATAGAACTTTCTAATTGTCACAACCATGCTTGGAAGCATAGTTTTGAGTGGCTTGATAGCTTAGAACTAAGTGTGAAACACAAGTCTTAGGGGGAGAAACAAAGCCTTTGATGCATAGAAGTTAGGGTAAATGCTCGGTGGAAAACTTTGGGAGCATTTTTTGTAAGTGTTGAAGTACTTATGGTTGTTGAATGAAGCATCTAGGTCAAAGGATGTGTTGGACGCATAGTCCATACTCAGGGGCAAAATCACACTAAGTACAAGAGGTGAACACATAGCTCATGCTTGGAAGGGTTTTTAGCTAGGTGTTCAAGGAGTTTTAGGAGTTGAAAGATAACTGACGGACGGAATTTGTCACCCAATTTCGTGCCAAATAAATTTTCCTAACTTACCCACAGTAGTAGTGGTAAGCCGGGTCGAACACAAGGAGCCCTCAAATTTCACAATTGAAAGTTTTCAATTCAAGTAACCAAAGGGGGGAGGGGGGGATTTGAGAAACGGTTGATTGCAAGAAACTTAAATTGCATGAAAATAAATTGCACAAATTTAAAAAAAAACTAAAATTCAATTGAAGAAGACTCTAGCTTGGGTTACGGGTTCTACTTTGTTTGATGTTCTTATCATTAGTTCGTCATTACTAAATTCATTGAAGCTAGCACCTAATCAATTCAATTAGAAAGGACAGAATTGAATTGTCCTAGTCGACAAGTTAGATTTAAGGCAAATCGATGAAAAGCATGCAAAATTTGACTAAACCTCACTGTATTGAGTTCAGAGGAAATTAAGCAAAACATTCAACTGGATAGACCTAGATTGAATGTTTTGTCGACAGGATTTTGGGCGCGTTATAATTTTGAAGTGTCGTGACGCCTACTACGCTTCACCAGCAAATCTCCTCGGGAAAAAGCGCCGCGACGCAGTGGCTTTAGGGGCATTTTGGTCATTTTGGAGTTCTATTTCCTGGTTGATGCCGTGGAACTCCTTTTTGGTCCGTTTTAGCTCGATTTTGTTGCTAACACCCTGTTCTACCTATTAAGTGCTCGAAACCTACAAAATAACATAATAGACACATTAAATAGCACAACGATCCCGAGTTAAGCTTAGAAAGATAGCACATTTTAGGTGCTATCAACAACACTTAGGGTAGAGGATGTGTTCAACGCATAGCAAGGAAGAAGCTTTAATATTTGATTAAGTATAGAAGATCTTGTCTGGGTTAAATGAGGAGCAAAGTTGAACCAAGCCAAGGTAAGGTACATGGAACACATAAGAACCCTATGAATGGATAACCTCAAGAAGGATATCTTGGATGCATACCTACTATTGAGAAGGAAGTTAGCTAAGTGTTAGATAGTTTGGGTGAAGTAAAAGGAAGCAAAGCAAGACATACCCTAAAAATCTTCAAGTTGGACGCATAGGGGAAGAAGGTTGGACGCATGGTCCCTATCCGGGTGAGGTATGGACACATGGTAAAGTACAAATGTGGTGCTAAGTTGCATGCTATGAACTTAACACATCACAAGTAGGAGATGTCGTGATGCATGATTAAGACAACATGCAAGAAGCCATGTTGTGATTAAGTGTCGTTCAAAGGGAGAAAGTTGCATGACAAGGCTTGTCATCCAACTCCTATAAAAGGGATGGAAGTTGTGATGTTTAGAGACACGAAAAAGAAGAGAAAATTCACATCCAAAGTGTGAGGGAGGGAAAGAAAGAGTTGTCGAAGGAGTTAAGACTTTGCTTTGTGTCCAAGGAGCCCTCATTTTGCATCTAAGAAACTATTTTTCACCCAACAAACACTAATGTCCAAAACACCCAACCTTGCGTCCAATAAATGCTAAGTGGTGATTTGAAGTGTTGTCATGCGTCCAAGAAGTAAACCTTGCATCCATAAGGGTACTTTCAGGCATTCCAGAAAGTTTTCTAAGGCTCTAAAAGGCTTCCAGTTGTTGTTTTCTTAGTTCTAGAAGAGTTCGGAAGTTCAAACCAAGCTAAATTTAAGTCCAAGCAAAGGGAGGAAGCTTTGAAGAACTGGAACTCCATTTACTGAAGCAATATGATGTTTTCAATAAAGATGTTTTCAATAAAGATATATGTATTGCTATGCATTTAAGCTTGTGAATGTATGATATTGAAATTTAGGTTGGACGGAATGGTCAGAAGATCTGAGGATCTAGTTTCTAAGACTTTGCTAAGGTTAAACCTCATGGGATGATCAGAGGGTGCCGGAAACTTAGTTCTTGATCCTATGGAAAGTATCTCTTATGGGATGGTCAGAGGACTAACGGGTTTAGCTTATGATCCCTTAGAGATAAGACTATGTGCACATAGATGACAGATTCAGTTGTTGTGTAATATGGTATGATGCATGGACATGCTTATTAATACATACAACTATATAGTATAACACTTATATTAAACAAAATGCATGTTTATACTAATAATATCATACATCCAAATAATATAACACTTATATTAAATGTGATGCATCATAATGTCTATCCTAAGGTGGGAATTTAAACTATATGACATACATTATGCAATATATCTCAAAATTAATTTAATCATACATCTCATGAAAAATTAACTTAAATAGCAAAAGTAGACCAATTTTGGGCACCCCTAAAATTAATTGAATTAATATAATCAAATTATATCAATTTAATTAATAAAATAAAATAATATTACAAAAAACCAAAAAAACACCACTTGCTTAGCTTAAACCACAACCTTTGGCTTTTTAGATGCACGCTGCAAGCACCATAGCGTCACGACACTATTGGTAAGCATTGATATGCTCTGGCTTTTAAAGTCGTAATGCAACGACGCTCAAGACAAGCATTGCTACGCTTGCGCCTCTATGCCGCAGCGTAGCGACGCAGTGCTTTACGCTGAAGCATAGAGAGCTTTTTCTGCTCCGTTTTTGCTCCTTTTTTTTTTTTTTTTTTTTT